>JAYRBW010121246.1:0-39280 GCA_036023295.1 Invenusta paracnida
TTCCTGTTTAAATATCATTAATAAAAGATTTTGACAAGTTATACTGATTTTTAAAATTTTCACTAAATACTACTGAACGATTGACAATATTATTTAAAAATCAATCATTCAGTATATAATGTAAATCCTTGTAAATTATGCTTTCTGATCTTAAAAGTCAAAATCATTAAAAGTTACCAACATTTCAAGAGGTCAGATTGGAAGACCTTAGACTTCGAATCTTAAAACATAAGTATTCGTTTATGATCCGAAACGCTAATTTAGTGATTAAATTAGCTCATTAGGGGCTTACATTCATTATTGTAAAGAATGTATAGTTACGAAATTCCAAAGAAAATATTACAATCTATACGAATTACAATGTGATGGTATTAAAAAATAGAATAATGTTTAGTTTTTGATTCGTTCATGCGCATCACATATCCCAATAATATTCTATTCTATAGTCTTCTGTATTTTCATTCTAAATATAATGGAACTTATTTTTTAATAAATGATTCCGACTTTTATGTACGTCCCATATCACAGTACAATAAAAAATAGTTTAATATTAATTTAACAACATTTCTTTATATTTCTTATTTTGAATAAAATAAAATAACAAATTTTAATTTATAATTTCAAGTAGAGTACATACAAGTAACTCTACAATTTTAGGTTACATAATATATCAAATTTGGTAATAACTTTCACAGTTTTCTTTCTAAAAGAGAACAGTGTAGATAATAGATAAGTATATGATAACAATCCAATTTCACATTTAGATCTCCGTGAGAACTTCAAAATGTTCGATAAGGACGGCGATGGTCGTATCACATCGGCCGAGATCGCCAAAGTTCTCCAGAGTGTCAACATCGTTATCACTGAGGAAGAGGTCAAATCTATGATGCACGAAGTCGATATGGACGGTGAAAAGAAGTTAATTATCGATTTTTTTAAAATTCGTTGTATAGAATGTAAAGTGCGCTGTTACAAATCTGTAATTCATTAATTACAAATTTAATTAGTTTAGTTGAATTTTAATAAAAACTTTAATTTAATAGAGGCTAATTAAATTCCATATTTTCTTCATAATGCTAACATAGAACATATGCTACTCCTTCGCTTCGTTTATTTTATACAGATAATATTTACGCCAAATACACAGTAAATAGTAATAAATACAGTTTCGACTCCTATACATTTCATATGCACCACAACGTAAATATTCGTTGTATTTCTATAAATTTTCTATAAATTGGTATCCTAAATGTAGTATTAAATATTCGTTTAAATTCATTTTATGAACAATCATCTATAATCAAGCAGTTTTAACAGATAGGTATTTTTATTTGTAAAATATCATGTATTACATTCATTTATGTCTAAAACTGTTTTACTACATAATCTCTTCAATTGTTATCAATTTTTGAAGAATTGTTATTCAACAGCTTTTGGGTTCACTAGTATAATAGTAGTAAACGTCATAACTATATGTATTAATACTTTGTACAGTTACGACTACATACATATATAATCAATAAAAACAATAACAATAAAAGATTTTTTAAATTTTATATATTAAATATTTTAGAATTGTAAAGGGATGACAAAACCATCTAAAAAGTTCCGTAATTTGCCATAAAATAAAATAATTATTCCGTTTTTTGTCTCGTCCACACGCTCAATTAATTGATTATTACAACCTAAGTATTTTTATTTTTGAAACGGTCAAAAAAGACATTGAAAAAATATATTCTGTTTTAGATTAAAATCTACCAATATACCACTATGTACTTAACTGCAATTATTAATTTATATAAATATCATTGGTTGCAGTAAAAATGGCAATCATAAAAGTTTCATTAATTTTTTAACAACTTAATACCCATAGAGATTATATATCTATATAATATGTATATGTAGATTTACCAAACGGTCAATTAAACAGTATTTAAGTTACTTTGCCATTTTCAAATAATAAAATAAGCGTGCATAAGGTCATAATTTTCAGATTCTTAACAATTATTCAAGAATAATGAAAATTGAAGTAAATATGTATTATTAACACAAAATACATTTTGCTTCCGGTAAAGTCATAATCATGATTGTACTGTCTTAAAATTATCTTAGTATATGAAAATACTGATGCTTATATATTGATGTATACAAATATATTTGTCAATTTGACAACGCACTGATCAGGGAACGGGACGATCGAATTCGAAGAATTCTGCTCAGTGATGTCAGAGCAACTTTCAGCTCCGATCACAGAGGAGGACATCGTGGAGGCTTTCCGGATGTTTGACTTCAACGGGGACGGTTTAATCAGTGGAGAGGAACTCACTCGAGTGCTTACCGGACTTAATCTACCGCTCACTCAGGAGAAAATTGATGCTCTGCTCAAGGCGACGGATGAGAATGGAGACGGCGAGATAGATTACAAAGGTGAGCGTGGCTCATAGATCCACTTAAGAGTCTTAAAGTTTGTAGTATATTGTCCATATACAATTACTGCAGCTGCTATATTATGTTGTATGTAATGCTAATAGCCTTTTTGAATTGTAAAATTGACTTATTTTGTCGACTCGAAAGCGTCTCAATTTAAAATATAAACCGACTAATTTATTTGTTGACTATTTTTATTCGCTAAACGTGTTGAACCTTGACCTACTTTTAGAAAAAAATAGATTTTCATCTGGGCCCCGTTTAATAAAACTAGGAGCTACTAGGAACTAGAGTTTAGGAGCCTAGGAGTCTCCTACCTCTAGGAGTGAAGTTAGTTCTGTTCAATAAAACTAGAACTAGGAGGACACTTTAGGAGAGCTAGGAGTAATTATCGTTCCAACCATTTTATACTACGTAATGTGATCTCGCTTTGAGCTGTTTAATTATTTGCGTAATAATTATGTCATATACCTTGGGTATTTTACAGCTCGAAAATGCTATTATTGAAGAAAACTAACAGCTGATTATAACTTAGATGTACAAATCGTTAAGCTTTGTCTTTATTTATCTTTATATCTTTAGCTAAGACCTTGTTGATTGACAATGGTGAGAATTTATTTTTAAAAAATCTGTAATATTTCTAATGTACAAGTGTGTGTCTACAATTTTGGAATAGTTTAAGCAAAAATGATCAAAGATTTCCTCTGTCTTACTTATCAGAAGAATTAATATTATTACTTATTATTAATCAAATAGGTATATATACAAATAGATATATAGGTATAAATATTTGTAGTTAACCATAAAAATGCCTATCGAAATGTCAAACTAAGAAAATAAATTAACCTGGAAAATACTCATGCGCTCATATTAGTATCTTATTTTTCAAGACTTCGTTTATAGTTTCAAATGATTGAAAACAAAATTTAATTAAGAATAATTGATACTGTTTATATTATGTATTTTAAAATGTTTTAATTAAATGAAATTAATTATTTTCTTATACCTTCCAATAATTTAATCAAACTAAGTAAGTATAGATCGATATAATACATATATGTTACATTCATAATACACTTCAACATATTTTTTAAAATCACAAATCAAGCTTGTTCTTTTATTTTCAGAATTTGCAAAGGAATTAATTAAGGTGTCCGATAGCAAGCGCAAGTGACATCTTTGAAATGACTTTCCTTCAAATTCTGCTAATTGTGTATTAGAAAAATATTTTTACGCGTTATAATGTACAAACAATGCAATATTTTCCTTGATGTATCTATTTCATTATTTGATACATTGTAACCAAAAGTTGTAACTTGTTCCTGACAGTATTGTCTAAATTTCTTAGTCATTTGTTGTACATCTGTTATTTTCATTTTTGAAACATAGAAGCTATAATTATTATTTTGTTCGATTTTGTTTTTAAACCGATATAGATACTTTATATTTATCAGAGTCCATTTTCCAAACCTTACTTACATTACTTATGATTTCTGTATAAAGAATGAGTTAAACAAAAGTTTGTTCGTGTACATGTGACTAATTTGAAATATGTAATGTATATGTAACGTGTATAATGTATTTCTTATTATACTCCTTTATATCAATGATATATTTAGCTCCAATTTATATCTATAAAAATAAGCCTAGACTTGATACATTTTAACTTTTCGGACAATCTTTCAATGATCACTTTTAAGCGGGAAATTTTATTCTGTGTTTTAATATAGTGCTATATTCAGTTTTGTCGATTATATACATTTGTTAGCGAAAATAGGCATAATTAGAATTTATGGATAATTTCTAGGCATTATGCATATTGACTTATACATTATATGTAGGTATATAATGCCAGGAAATAAGCATAATTCTGCCACAGATATTGGAGTCAGGTGAGTATGAAGGCTTTTTTCAGTAGACTTTTTAGTCTTTGTATTATTCAGTGGTACACTAGTAAATGTAGAGTCAATTGTGTTGTCGTGAAAAAATACAGAATTTTCACATTATGTATATAGATTTTGAATACTACATACGTATGTATATATGAATAATATAGTATATACCTATTAAATACCAATAAATACTATACAGACTAAAAAAAGCCTTCATACTCACCTGACTAAAATATCTTTGGCAGAATTACGCCTATTTCCGCTAACATATACACCTATGCTCACATATGCTGTCCGTTTTTCTTACAAAATGGTTATCAATTATAAAAAATAATTTTTGTTTCCTATTTTTTTTACGCCAAATATCTTATTATTAGTCTTTAAATGATTTTAATAATAGTTGCAAATAACTTTCCCTTTTTAAATAAGCTTTTCAAATGACTTTCCCAAACATTTATTTTTAGACTTGGATATTTTATTCTTAAATCTACGAAACAGAGTTACAATGTTAGGTATTTATTAAGTAAATGATCATAATATGTCAAAATTACAGACTAAATTTTATCGCTGGCTTGCACCACTATGCTTATATTTATCAATAAAACAATTTAAATTATTACACCCGAATATAGTCCTGATCGTACTTGTTATTTTTAGCCAATATACTATTGCTTCACATATGGATCAGACATATTCTTCGAATGTTTAAATCAATATTATATTGAAAACAATTCGACATTATATTTTAAACGAATATTTTCAAAATCTATTGAAATTTCTTTATTGATTTAGATTTTTCGTACTGTAATTGAAGCGTTTTTTATTAATATATTGATATTAATTTATAATATCTACATGTATATATATATATATAATTTGGATAATAATAATTTGGATAATTATAGTTTAATTATAATAGTAGTATAATTGTAGTTTGGATAATTATAGTTTAATTATAATAGTAGTATAAATGTAGTATAATAATACAGTTTATTTAGAGCTATTTTTTGCTGATTTGTAAATATCATTTTGTAATTTTCCAGCTCTTTTAGTATCAAGAAAGATGTTCAACCTGATTTATATGTATTTAATTGACAAAATATTTTACATACATTTTTACTGTATGAATAATATGCTTATTTACAAGTTTATATGTACAAATTTAAAATTACTACGATAAATAAATAGTATCCTCGAAAGAAATGATATGGCTTTGTCGACATTTGATCTGGTAATATACGATTTTAAAATTTATGACTTCGAGGCGTTCGTTCCATGACCCATACAGATTTTATAGGGAAACCTTACAAAAATAATTAATAGGAATACAGAAAAATCAGAAAAGACTAAATGACAGTTAAAATGAACTTTAATAAAACAAATGTTTTGAATATGAAAAGTTAAAATGTACAAACAGAAACAATCGATACTTGTGAAAAGGACTGTACAATGACAAAAAAGCTAAAAATACAAAATAAAAAAATTACTACTTTCACAGTAGTACAAAAGAAAAATAAAGAAATCACTCAAAATTACATTATAAACAAAATTATGAATAGAAATTTTGACAATAATTACCACACAAATAGGTGTAAGACATTTGTTATCTGAATGGAAAATAAGTAAATTCTTGTATTTATCTACATTAATAAATCGATCAATAGTTAGATTATAAACCACAAGACTTAATAATCAATTTGAAAGAAATCTTATCTTGAAATACAAGAAACCAATTAAAACGTTTGCATGTAAATAAGTTCCAAACAGATAAAATGTGCATGACTAATCATAAAAACTGAAAAAGGTAGGAGAAAACATCTATAATTTTTTAGATAGGTGGTCTTCTACGTATAAGTATGTATATAAGAATGTATAGGTACATAATAATATTGGAATATATTGTGTGACGAAAAATGGTAGTGACAAAATATATGATATACGATTATTTTGATTTAAGAACATAGGTAACAAATAGTAGTACAAGGGGAAAGGGTAATAAAATAGATTTTCTTCGGTGTGGTTTTGTTTTTAAGAGTAACTGTTGGCGACCATTAGTTGAATATGTAATCATTTTTGCTGAATTGTTCATATTGCACATATGTAATTGCAAAATATATCATAATATAGATATTTCAACCGGAAAAATACATGGTGTTATATATTGTAAAAGAACTTGTCTCCGAGAACTGTGAATATATCAATACTCATTTCCGAATGACCAGATTTCAAGGGAATGCAGTGTAAAGTCTTCATGATTGCCACACAGTGGTGGATTACCGAATGTAGCGCAGTGTTGGCTTCTGCCATGGAGAAGATTATCGTCCAACCAGATTGCAGCGTGACCGCTGATTGGATAATTAAATAGACCGATTGAAATTAAGCAATCATTGAGGTAACTACGTATTACACATTTGGTCTTTCTTGACTACACAAAATCACTAATTCTAGCAGTTATTAAAAGAATATATTATCAATAATTTATTTTATTTACATTTACAATAAAAAAACGAGGAACCTTTTAAAATATAATATTAATCTTAAAATAACCAATACACGATTTTCAAAGATAGAATTTTAAACAATAAATAAATGCTGTTTATTAACAAAATTTATTTGATCAACATTTAAAAAATGTTTTAAATTATAATGTTTGTGTTAGTAAATAAATAAATAAATTAAAATAATAATAATATGAAGTTTTCTATGTAATATGTACAAATATTTAAAACTATTAATGACACAACATATAAAATTATTGAGACCATGTAAGAACAAATTTTCAGAAATAATAGTGACAAATAATACTAATATATATGTATGTATATAACGTTTTTAATGTGTTGCCTCTTTAGATACACTGGAATTAAGAGCTTTCTTCTAATCTAAAAATTAAATTACTATTTTTTTTATTACGTTTTTTATTTTTTAATGAAAAATAATCCATATAAGATAGGTACTTTGTATCGTTTATTTAAGTTTAAATTGATATCTAAAAGTCTAATTATAAAAGCATCCTTACATAAGCTAATAACACTATGCGCGTGCCACCAAACTCTTTGTCTTACTTGGAACATCCAACACTGAAACTTTTTAAATTTCCTTTGATAAAGAAAGAGCTTCGATGCATCCAATGGAACTTCTACAAAAGAAATTTCAATAATACTTACTTTAAAAAATTGTAGAAAATATATAGAAAAATAGCTCACATACTAAAAGTATGATCATAGCACACATGACCATATTTAGTCCCCCTATTTTAAAACGTTCTGATAGGTTTTGAATCACCTTTCAATTATCGATCACCTACTTCGAAATAACAGATATTTTGCTAATATATGCTTTATATTTATGATGACTGAGTATTATACTAAATATTAGCAATACAGTTAATCCAAACATATATTTTAAATCTTGAAATTTACAATAGGTACTAATAATAATAAGGTTTAGATATCTATAATACTATTTTTCATACATTTGGTATGATATTATTTTGATTTTAGTACAAATAAAACTAAAACATGAGACTAAAATTGTATACGCCTAATGATATTATATTCTAAATAGGAAACTTTTTAAAGACACAGTATTCCATGTTTTCTGACTGCCAAATTTCAAGAAGAACATAACGTTGACACGTCTGTTCTTTAAGGAAAGAAGGAAAATAAATAAATCATATCTATTAGATCCCCTAGATATAGTTAATTAAGGAAAAATGTGATTTAAAAATACAATCATCATGAAAGCTTACATAAATTTCTACTTCGTAGTTAAATTTGTTATCTTGTCCTCAGAAGCTATTTGGATATAAAGTTGTATCCAACGCATTCAGAACACCATTGACTAAAATTTCGATCATTAATCATTCTAAATTAATTGCAAAACTGACCTGGAAATATCCCCTTACCATTGTCATAAATTAACTTCATGATTATATTAACTTTCAAATTTGTAACCTCATAAATTACTCTGTCTTTCTTTCATCAAATTCTTAAATTCCCATGAAAACTACAGCCAATAATTTTAGAAATTTGGTCAATCAAAAATTAACTAAAACGTGCAATGAAAAAAACTAGCGTTTTCATTGACTTAACTACACTACATAACACACCGTAAATATGTAAAAGTCAATTTTGAAAAGTTCAAGTATATTATTATGTTACAGATTAATAATTTGAAAAAATCATATAGCACATAAATATATCAAATGCATTAGTTTAGGAAATACATTCACCTCAAAATCAGGACACCATCTAAACACGTAAGTCTCTCCATTTCCATAAAAATGGTCTGAAAGACGAGGCATTTCCGACAGCATTGCTCCAAACACCTGAACGAATAGTAAAAAAAGTGCAACAGTATTATATTTCGAAGAATAAGTTTAAAGAAAATGCTATTATATTAAATATTAATGGTACCGTAAATGTAAAAGATCATATAAAAAATATTACAATACCTATATAGATTAAAACTAAAAATATAACAAAATAAGTATAACCTATTTTGGTTATATAATATTCTTATCAGCTTACAATATAAAATTAACCAAAATGGCACGAATATATTTATATTGAATAGGGTTAAAATTGTATTTAAATAATAAAAATTACGTCAGAAATGCATTATAGATTAGAACTTAAAAGAAAAATGGTATAGCAATATTTCGATTTTTATCATGTTAATAATTGAAATATTTTTAAAATTTACATTGCAGCCGACTTTTTCGGCCGCAATGTAAATTTGTTTGCCTAAGTGCTGACACAAATAAACCACGGACAAGATGTGTATGACA
The DNA here is from genome assembly GCA_036023295.1 of Invenusta paracnida. NCBI lineage: Eukaryota > Metazoa > Platyhelminthes > Proseriata > Coelogynoporidae > Invenusta > Invenusta paracnida. Next base: position 9,112 of record JAYRBW010121246.1, read on the forward strand.
AAATTGCATCATAAATATTCCAACAATAGTTGTGGCATACAACAGATTCATGGGAGGCGTCGACCATTTGGACCAATTTCGTTCTTATTAAGATATTGGCAGGGCTGGTAAGAAGTGGTGGAAGTATCCCTTTTTTGGTCTCTTCAATATTACGCTAATCAATGTCTACATTCTGTATTGTCGCAACAATATGCCTTTGCCAAGGTCCAAGAAGCTCTTTTTATTGAAGACCTTCAAATTAGACATCATACGTCAACTCTCTGAAAACATTTCTGTGCTAAAACGATCATCTTCTCTTGGCGACATTTGTAGAATTCTTGCTACTGTTGAAAGAAACATAGCACCAGGGGATGACCTTGTGCAATTTTCAGAACGCAAAAAAGTCTGCCAATCTTGTCTTAAATCAAAAAGAAGAACACCATCTGGACCTTGTGTGGAATTATCTTTTGGTTGTCAGGTATGTCGAGTAAATCTTTGTAAAGAATGTAATTGTTTTCATCAATTTCATAACATTGTATGATATGGCTAACAGTGACATACTCGTATTATTAAGTGATGTATTACTATTGTATTAGTTTGTAATTCTCGTTTCTGTATTTTCTGTAACATTGGAACATTCTACTTTGACATTGTCCTAAGGTCGTCCAAACCGCTTTGAATATGAAATTCAATGTTACCATTAGTAACTAAAGCGCAATCAATATACTATAAAATAAATACAGCTTGTAATTGTAACATTTTCTTCCTTCTCTGTGAAATTTTGAATTTAAAAATTACTGAGAAAATAGGCTTTTTTTCATAAAAATATAGCGGAAATAATGTATATTGCGAAAAACATTTGGGAACTTAAAGGGTTAAGCTACTAAAGATAGACAACAGGTAAATTATTTTATTGTGATATTAACAACTATAAAAACAGCAACATGAATGTAACGCTGAAAAATGTTAGTTTTGGATCACTAAAGTCAATCAAATTACAATCAAATTTCCAACCGACCCCATGAAGTTACCAATTTCCGATTTTTATTTGGTATTTCTCTACCGTCGAAATTTTCACTTCCAGAAGAAACGTTTGCAATGTGCATTTGTTTAATCATTCCTTCTGCCGAATTGTCTTTAATAACTCTTTCAAGTTCTATAACTTGAGCCCGATAAAATATTGCTTGTTTTAAACATCTTCTTGGTATCTTTTCTTATGTATCTCTGAACACTCGCACTATTTTTGTGCTCTGTTACTGAAACAGATATCTTCAGCAGACAACCCAGCATCATGCATTCAATTTATTCCTGTCAGACGTATAGAATGATTAGTGTACCGCTTACTGAGACCAACTTTTGCACTCATTTCGCTCAGGAAATTCCCACCAACTTGTCCTTGTCAAAAATTACTTGAGTTGAAAACGTTCCGTCAGGCAACGTAAATTTCTCTACCTCTCAGCTGGAAATGAAGCATGATATTAAATATACATTCTTCTTGCAATGTTTTTACATTGGATTTATTATTAAAATAAGTTTTAAGCCTCTCAAGATCAGAATCAGTGATTCTTTCGTATTGAGATATATTTTCCTGATTTGGGGCGTAAAATTTCCCATTTTTACGTAGTTTAGCATAAAAAAAGTCATCGTTTAATACACTCGTCGGAACAGTTTCAAAACTTTCTGCAAGTTGATTTTCTACTAAAAACGATTTCAATTCAGTTACTCATTTTCATGTTTGTTCCTTAGTTGAGAATATTGCTCAAGTTGTATTAGTTCGTTTACTTGTTCTTTGTTAAGAATAAAATAATTGTCATTAAGATTTATCAAATCATCCATGATGGCAGAATCTAATTCTTTCAAATACCGATTTCCGCTCTTTTTTTAAATAAAATTGAGAAACTCGTCGTCGACACCGCTTATCATACCGTTTGGTATGTTACTGAAATTCATGTTTTAATTATGCGTGTGGTAAGGAAGAAAGAAAAATTACAACTGAAAAGTCGACGGTTGCCAACAGATATTTCAAATTAATAGAAAATGAAAATCGATATTTTAGCCATACAATAGAAATATAGCATAACGCCGTCTTAGATTTGAATATTGCTTACCTCAAAATCTCATGTAATAATCCTATATTATATCAAATAGTTGTAGTTGAGTTGTAAAAAGTAAAGTAGTAGTAGTAAACATGAATATGAAACAAATTTAGCAGTTCAAGTGTAAAATAAGTTTGAATAAAAAGAAAACTGTGTAACTATAGTATTTATGTCATTTATTTTAGTACTAAATGCTATAATTCTGATTTCGATTTTTAAATGTTAAATAAAACACCATAACAGTCATACTATTTTACTATAATATTAGCAAATACTTTAAAATGGTAAATAAAACAGCATGTAAATTATGTTCCTAAGTTCTTAAAACAAAAGTGATTGAAGTAAAAGTAAAAGCAAAAGACAAACAAAGACACAGCTAAGGAAGTTTTATTAATAAAGGAAGACACCAGTAAAGGTTAAAACATTTATTTTAATTGAGATCAAACACTTTGTGTAATCAAACTAATGTGAAAGCTAAAAGGATTATACATAATAAATAAACTAGTGTGTTCCTGTAACTCACTTAACTTCCTGCTGATGATCTGATCAAATATTTACAAATTTACTGTCGGTTTTATTGTTACAAAATAATTTAAGAAATAATTATACTTTTAATATTTTGTTAAATGAACAAATCATATTAACAACATATTAGAACTTTCTTTTTCTAAAGCATTTATTATTTATACAAAATTATATGTAATTTTAAATATCGGTGAGTTTTCATTGTATTAAATATAACAATGACACACATAACACTTTATTTATACTTATTATTAAATAAAGTCAGTCTATCATTTGTAATCTACTATACTATATGTATACTAAAATACAGTGAGCCGAAAAAAATCATTTTTAAGATAATAAAAATACGTATCGCAAATTTTTAATTTGTAGACTATTTTCTGTATTGTAATCAATCTTCACAAACTAAAATGGTTTAGTCATTTGCCATGTATTTAATCTTTATAATATTATAATTTATTGTTATTCATAATTTTAATAATTTAGTCTTATAATATGATTTTTTTAATATAATTTTGGAAATGTAAAAAGCATACAAGAATAATAACATTTTCATGTATTAAAAAGACCACTAATTCTGATTAATTTAATATTGTTAAAAAAGATCAGACACATAGACTTTAAGCACGAGTGGCACTGGATTGCAGGCTTCAGCAATCCGGCTTACTACTAGGCCATAGCAGAACGACTCACTCACCTGACTATTTAGGTCCTTGATCAAGAGCAGACAGGGCTTGTCCCAACCATGACACTTCCGATAGAGGGTCTTCAGACTGCAGCCGTGTTCTGCCGTATTGTAGACACACTCCCAATTGCAGCCTTCTCCTTCAGCTGGTAGGTTCATAAGAAGCTATACAGGAGAGCGAAACGGTAGTGTAATAAGAGTCAGTTCGTTCAAACAAGAAATAACTACGCATAACACAATATTGTTCTTTCATTAAAGTTATATATAATAATAGACACTCATGCCATTATCGCACTCCAGTAATCTCGAAAATCTAAAAATAAAATATAATTTGTATGTGATAAAATGATATTTTTAAACTTTGTGTTGACCACGAAAATAGTTAATTGTATTCAATTTTACATCGCTCAAAAGTTATAGAGAAGTATATCTAATTCCTTTTAAGTACAACAATATAGTAACATTTTATTGCCGTTGTTTCTTCATGACGTAACGTAATTTGTACCATTTGACTTCTGAATATAATAGGCACTTAAAGAACTGATGAACTCTAATGAACTATAATGAACTGATTAAAAATTGGATGTACAATTTAGAAATAAAATGTGAATACTGCTTATTGAGGTATATTTTCACTTCTCATAAAAATTTGATTCCCATCATATAATAATCTGATAAAATTGTAAAGAAGGAATATGACAGAAGAGAAGACTTGTATTAAGTCTAAACAAATAAAAAGATACAATCAATTTAATAAAAAATATTCATTATATAAAAACACAAGCTTTCTGTCTACTTAGACCATAATCATGTGTAAACAGTGAAAAAGAATTTAAAGTTATAGCATTAATATGATTAATTAAGATAAAAAAAGAAGAGACAAGTACAAAGCTCTGATTGGAAGACTGAGATAATAAAAATTTGAATTAGAAGTACTAACGAATGATGTATTGATTAATTATGTAAATTATGAATGTAATAATGATAATTATGAATGTATTAATGACAACAAACATATTTAAAATCAATAAAATAGCAGCGATCAAATTTTCATAAAAATTGAATAACAGACAGAGATAAGAGTAGAAGTTTAAAAGTAGAAAAGGGGTAGAAGGTACAACAAGAAAAGGATGGATATACAAGTTTAGGATATAGAATTAATTAAGCATCTAACGATATTATGACATAACAGAAAAGAAGCCAGTATCTAATTTTAAAATTTGGTTATTAAAATAAATGAAAGTAAATTATAAAATGCAGCGAATAGATAACGCATTGGACTTAGAAAATGGGCAGAATTAAAATCAATGAAATGGTTAGCACTAGAAACGTATTGAAACGTGCGGTACCGTTAATACTGTTAAGGATAGATTTTCTGTGTTCTTTTTAATACAAATGCTGATATCACTATTAATTGAAGCATGTTTTATGTCGGTGAAACTGGTAATAAAACTAAAAATCTATCCTTAACAATAGTAACAGTACCTTTTCAACGTTTTTAACATTAACTATTCCATTGATTTTAATTCTGAGGAATCTTTTTTCTCTATGTAATTACCAAATTATTCGCCGCATATTAGAGTCTACTTTCATAAAAATAACGAAATTGTAGACTTGGACACTGGTTTCTTTTCTGTTAATAGAGTTTTCACTGGATGTTTAATTAATTGTCTATCCTTTATATAGCTTGCCTACCCGTACTTTTTTTATTTTGTACCTTGTACCATTATTTTACTTTTAAACTTCTACTTTCATCTCTATTAATTATCTTATTATTATGAACATTTGATCGCTGTTATTTTTATCGTTTTTCAATATATTTGTTATCATTAATAAATTTATAATTAACATTAATACGTCATTCATTTGTACTTCTAATACAAATTCTTAATATCTCTCAGTCTGTCTTCCAATAAGAACTTTTTATGTGTCCCTTTTTTATTTTATCTAATCATATTAACTAATGTAGTAAATTTAAATTATATTTCACTGTTTACGCATAATTATGGTCTGAGTAGACCAAAGCTTGTGCTATATATCGACGTCCGAAATGCAAACTATCGCATCACTGTTTTTGAAAATATTGAGGAATGGAGCTTAAAGTTTTTCGTTATTTTATTCCATTTTCTGTGCGGAAACAAATAATATTAATTGTCTAATGATAATATATTCATTTGATGTAATCTTTTACATTTTAACTATTTCTTTATTTTTTTAGAAGGCAGTAAAAACAACCAAGATAATTATTAGGATCGTATATTAATTATTATTAATAGTTACAAATTTCATTAGCTATAAGCTACAATTTAATTTACGCAATTTAACCTCAATATTTGATTAGTATTTTATGACAAATGATACGTACCAAACACAGGATTCAAATCCTCAAATTCGTCTGACCACTGTCGCTGGGTTCACTTTCAAATACTGACACTCACTTCGGCCGCTGGGTTCACCCAATAATACTGAAAATCGCTTTTCCGTTCGTACGACCCACTCTTTTCAATTCCCGACACTTTATCATCTCTTTCACAACTTATTTATTATTCAAGATTCAAATCAAATTCAAACACTTATAATATCAGAATTGACCATTGGCAAAACTTTCCCAAACGTTTATTAACTTTTCTTTAGCAAAAGGTATTTTAGCCAGGAACCAAATAACTTAATCAATACTCGTAATTAATACACGAACCGGTAGCATAAATTAATAAACGTATCATTGCCATTACATATCTGTGAGAACAGAAATATAAAATTATATTTTTTGAAAAATATATATATTTATATGAAAAATTATTACCTATTTTTAGTTACTGTACTCATTTGTGCATATATTTTTGTATACATATTTATACATTTTTGATTCTATATTACTAACTTTTTTTATTTACTATGCTCTTATTTTGTATATATATTTATATATTTTTGATTACTATTACTTCCTATTTTTTATTTCTTATAATTTTAATTTGTATATGTATATGTATATATGTATATTTGCATATATTTATATATTTTTTATGAAACCGTTAATATTTTTAAAGGTTAGTTAAATTCATTAATTTCAGTCATTATATAAAATTAGTCTCGATTCTGTACTAAAACTGTGCTAAACCTAGCTCTTAATATGTTTTTTTGACGAATTTTTAAAATTGAAATTTCATTAAATGAAATTGTGGGTTTGTTGAAGGCATCATTGTGTTAAAAAAATGTTCAGTAAATTTTAAAATAGTACATCAATAGTATCAAAATGCAACAAAAATTAAAATTTAGGAAAATATTAAAACATTTAGTCATTATATTACAATAGTTAATTATTTCTATCAATATTTTAGGTTCAGTAAATTATTTAATAAGGAATTTTAATCAAGGAAATAATCAAACTTTCCACCACTGATTCTTTTCATTACAAAACACTTAATTCTAGACCTCTTTCACACTACTTCTAGAGATTAGCCTATATTTTCTTCTTTTACACAAAAACTATTTTTATTTCTTTTTACCATGGTAATATTCAAATTCAAACTACTCCATCTGAGTTCAATATCTGGTCAACGGCGCATATATCATGTCATTTCATACAAAGCGTATATCGTAATGCATCCGTCATGTTAGAAGAAGGCCTATGGTAACACCAAGTTTATTTTTCAAATCCAATCAATCAGCAAGACAGTGATATTAAATAATTAACTTCTTACCAAAATGTTTAGTTCCTTTCTTGTCGAGGCGATATAAAGTTAGCAGCTACGTCTAGTATTAGCATGACAATACTTCATTATGCGGTATAACGTCTTGACAAGAACATAATATTGATATCAATGCTTACAACGATATAAAATAAATAATTATTTCTTTTAATAAGTAGTGCTCAATATATATAGTAATTAAATTTAAAATATTTTTGTTTGAACAATCAAAAATAGAGTTTAAATGGATTTTATATAATCAATTAGTAAAGGATCGGTCCATTTATAATAAACTAAAACTAGATAATTTAGTTCAAAAAGCACTGATTATTAATAATTTAAAATTAAAATAATATAAAGTTAATTAAAAATGATTGAAAACGATTTAAATAAGTTATTCAGATAATTAGGCTATAAAAATGAAAACATAAAATCACAAAACCTTTTGTATACTTACCTAACTTCGCTTCTCTGATGAAGCCATATAAGCAATGGCAAAATATTAGTTTAATAAATTTTGGTAACAAAAGGCTTTGTGTTTTTGTTTTCATCTTACAATGCTACTCGGGGGTAAACTACTATTCACTACTCGGCCATAATCTGAACTATTAACTGCATTTTACAGCTAAGTTACCCATACAAATTCTTCACATCTTCATCTGAAGGAAAGATTACATATGTATAATGGCTGATTTTAAACAGTCTACTATGTAGTACACATCATACATAAGATAATTACCAAAAACACTAAAAAGAATAAAATAAATTATAACGATCGACCATACATATCTTTCATCTCAGAATTGTGTCTTGAATGATACATTATCATATTATTATAATGTCTATATTTTCTCTCCCCCCCCCCCACTGTACACATTGTATCATAGTAGTATTATTTAACAATTACATTATCTATCAGATACAAAATTTGATTATATTTATTATTTAGCAAAATTAATTTCTTAGCCCAAGTTATTAATTTATTTAGCCCATACAGTTATGTATTATTTTTATATCACCCATTAATAAAAATAATGACTTTTTGAATTCTACTATATTTTTGTAAACTAAATAGTGAGAAGTTGTTACTTTAACTAAAGAGATAATAATTTAAATAGCTATATAAATTATTTAAATTAAATTATCATATTCAGAATAAGAAACTTAATCTGAAGTTCACTCGCCCCAAAAGGGAAACAATGAACGTCTTCCAATACAAATAATCCTCAAAAGGAGTATAGATTAGAGAGTTCAATGAGTAAGCTGTATTCTTCACTCACATCTCGGATCTTAGAGTCAGAAAGAATGGAGGTCTCTCCCAGAAGTTTTGGAAGCGGCAAATTCTCTGGCTCAGCATCATCCAAGTCGACTACAGAGCTTGGCTCAGGTTCCACCTCATCGTGGTTGAGAAACTGGGTGATGGAAAATAGATCAGAGGGGGTAGGGGAAGAGGCGGAGATTACAGAGTCAAACATACACGAAAAATAAGATATAATACACAGCATGCCGGGGCATGCTTATACTTGAGAAGAGGAGCAGAATGCAAAATTATTGTTGCAAAGAGCAGACTTGAAATCTATGAGCCATAATTTAAACATAATACTTGAAATATGTAATGTAGAAGACTTTTCACTTTTCTAAATTTAAATTCTACTAATTCTATACAATTAAAATGCACTCAAAATACCTAGACAAACTTTACAAAAAAATAAAGCTGTTATTCAATAGTAATTCTGACAATAAATGGTCAGAAGGCTTTTATAATAAATTATTATTCCATGTTTAAATATATATATATTTCTATAAACTACATTTAACAGAAAATAAAATAGAATAAAACTACCAAGTTTTAATATTAAATTTATTAGAAACTGTAAGCTTCACTTTAAATTGAATTACACATTCTCATGTGTCTAAAATAACTCAAGTTAATAAATTCACCAGATATAATTACAAATGCACCAGTTGCTCAATAAGTATAGAAAAAAATATGGCACTAGACTTCACTGCAAAGTACCTTATTTGATTTAATGTTGTTATATTTAGTTGTTTAAATTTAAAAATATGATAATATAGCAAACATTTGTATAACAAAAAACAAAACTAAATTAATAAATAATTAACAATATTATAATAAATATGTCAAATATTGAGCAAAAATACTGAAAATATAATACAACTATAAACCTAGAATACAAATTACAATGAATAATTCAAATTTTAGTAACGTATAATTATGTATCCACCTAAAATCAACATTGAAGTTATTAGTTGACCAATCAGCATTTGTTGTGCAAGCAAAGCTCTAATTTACTAATTTAACGTTAACATTAGAATGTGTTTTTATATTGACAAATCAGGAACACCCAAAAATAAAGGTTCATAAATTACGAAAGAATGTATTTATAATTTAATAAATATTATTCAAAATTCGACGATACACAAAAAACAGAAAATATATATATATAATATACGATATTTGTGTGCGTTTTTACACTGTCTATCAACCTATAAAAACCATAATACGATTGTAAAAAACTATATTAATTGGAGCTGTGCACAGCTGTGGTTCTATACAATAATGAATGAATGCTATGGCAGTCATTCCTTCCTCATGCGAGCTGAAAAGTTTCCGCCAGGGCACTCCGTCTTCGTGCTTTATTTCACTGACGGGTTTCAGGTTTGATCAATATTTGATGTCCTCGAGAATTTTGGTCGGGTGTCTATCGCGTGGTCTCCTTTATTCTGCTGGTACCATACCAAACATGCAGTCGTGCTCGAGCGATTGGTGTCTGCCGATATGACCAATGTATTTCTCCTTACGGTGGTTTGCAATGTCGAGGATCTTTCTTTTTGACCCCAGATGATCGAAGACTCACTCGTTTGTTTTGTGATCTCTCCAGCTGATGTTCAGGAGTCTTCAAGCGCACCAAGATTCGAACGCTACGATCGTTTTGCTGTTTTTGTGAATGTTCCATGCTTCCACCCGATAGAGAGCAATGCTGAAACTGAGAGTCGACATCAGTTTCCACTTTGTAGACTTATGGATATCCTTGGATTTCCAGACTGAGATAGACGAGCTTGCATAATTTAGCTTTTGTAATGGCTATGCGATGTTTGATTTCTTTCCATTGCTTGTGGTCGTTTCTAATCTCGATTCCCAGATAGCTAAAGGATCTTACTTCTTCTATTGTTTCATTGTTGGTCTTGAAGGTTACGTTCTGGTTTAAGGTCTTTGTAATAATCATAACTTTAGTTTGCTGAAGTTATACAATAATACATAAATTAAATATTCTTCTAAACTTGCACTAATAGTTTTGTTTATTAAAAAAAAAGTTAATCTGTAAAATGCTTAAATTATAATTTAGCAGAATATTATGGAATTATGCATTGCACTTATTTAAATGCCAACACTCTTCAGAGCAAAAATGACTACTAACGCACTGTACTAATTACATATGGTTAATATACAATGCACTTATAAAGAGTCAATTAAATTACGTTGCATGTACTAACAATTAAAGTAATGTAAACAAAGTTACAGAAAAATAATACTGACTTTTGAGTAAAAACTTAGCAGGCTGCTCATCTGATGTATAACTTAAGACACATATTTTTAAATAGAAAAGAAAATTTTAACGTCCCTAAGACAGTATTTTCATGAAACTTATAAAGCATAAATATATCAGTTATTTTGACAACTAAGCATTAACAGTAAACATGCTTTAAATGGAACTTACTTTTCAAAAAGTACAAAGCGATTAGAAACTTACATCAAATTGTATATTGAGTATCTGCATTTGAGAATTGAAAGAAATAATAGTCCCAATATTGCTATTAATTTGTCTAATCAATGTCAAAAATAATAAAAACTAAAATAAATGAACTGTAGTATTAAAAAAACGAACATACAAATATACTAACAATAAAGTCATACATTATTTATAAATATAATAATACAATACAGAGTTTCAAGAGCGCTACATTAATCATTGGAAAATACTAAAATATATAAACTATGAAATAGCGCATTAGTAAAAGTTAAGTATATTACCCAATAAAGTGTTCGTAACAAAATAATAAGTACATCTTGTTAATGTAAATTTATTAGCACGAATACGCAGAAAATCAAATAAGAATATTATATTCCTCCCCTAGTGCAATACACAAATGTGTTTAAAGTTTTTGTATTGTAAAAATATATTATACATTTTCATCGAAAAATGATTCATGTATTAAAAATATCATATAAAATAGTATTTAGTTAAATACTACAAGTAATAACAGAATATTTGGAGTCTGAAGAATAAAATCGTTTAGAACAATCACATTTTCATACAAAGAAATATAAAAGTCAAATAAATTCAAGAGTGAAAAGCTCTTCAAACAACTTATTGTGCTGTCAAACAACAAAAGTAAGACTAAGGAGCAATAAACGACAGAATACCCTACCTCCCAGTCTAGACAGGCCTGGTACTCGGCTAGAAGATGCGACCTCTGACTCGCCCCACCTATCGACACCATGACAAAGCCCCCGTTGCCACCTCCACCACCAGAGCCACCTGTAGTCTCGTTGTCGGTGGAGTCCGCAGAGGAGGAAGTGGTTGAGTCAGCGCCACCGGAGACCTGATGTTCTGCCTAGAGCGAGGTGGAGCAAAAGTAAAAAAATTTGTACAAACATTTCATTATTGCCGCTTAGTTATAATGCGGCAGATATTGAATTCTGATAATATAATCAATACGATAAACAAGAAAATCTGATGGTAAAGTATAAAAATTATAATTTTATCGGATTATGTTTTACTTTGGCAATGTGTAAGGTGATCAATGTCGATTTTAAAACTAATTGCCTGTCATATCAAGACTCAGGCTAATTAAGTTGGCTTAAATTGCAGATACATAGTTAATTATAATTATATCATTTAGTTCAATAAATATCCATATGTAGGTGAAGTGTACCTGCTATTATTCATTTAGCGATTACCGTAAGCCAGACTTTTTAAAATTAAAAACAAGTAAACTCAAGCTGAAAATGTATTTTATAACGAAAAGTTTATAATCACACTTAATACTAAATTATCTTTTTCGTTATACGAATTTTATATGCAGCCCAGCAATAAATCATAACTAAGTATAATTGATTCTGACAAGCCTTTCCCTGGAAATCTTTGCTTATTTGGGACATCTGCACTTTCTTTAGAACCTATGTTATTAAAATCGTTCATGTTTAAAATAAACTTTTAAAAATAAATTATATTTGTTAATTGGTCTAATTGGTGTATTATTAATTTTTGTTTGTAATTAATGATTTATTAGCTGTTTTACGATATTTTGTATACTTCCAATTTTGTCATTGAGAAAGAAGTCATACCGGTAGAAGCGCTTTGAAAATTATTATATTAAAATAAAACTTGTCCAAGAACATTTGCAAGATAAAACAAATTTTGGCGAAATTGGAATAAATGAAAAATGCATTTTAATTTTAAATTGTATATCACCGAATAATTATTATGTATTGGAATGCAGATATAGAACCTGTAGACAGCGTGTCTGTAGAAAATGTCGGATGGCTGCAGCACGGGAGCTTGGAATCATGAACCAGTACTCAGTGGGGGTGTTCCGGTTCTCTGCAGTCACTCTTTTTTGAATACGCGGGGCGAAAGCGCAAAGATAGAGGGGGCTTGAGTCCAGGTGGTGCTTGCGAGGTTGCAAGGCTTCTGTAGGGGTGAGAGAAGATAGAAAGATATGTACTCAAGCTAAAAGGTTTTATAAAAATATTGCATGAAAATAGCGCACTATAGGATATTATTGCACAATGCGTAAGTATTACAATTATCGATTATGAGTGTTAGCTGGAATTCTAGTGAGAATATGCAATCAAAAATAATTCCCAAAAGGTAATAAAATAATAAGGCAAGTAATATAAACTCTGGAATGCATTCAGTACTTAGTTTGAGTTTTTTTTATCCCGTAACGAATGCATTATACACACATTTTACAGCACATCATAACAGAAAATAATATTTGTCATTCGGCAAATTTGATATTCTCAGAGAAAGTACAAATTTCAAAATATAAAAAATCTACATACACAGTGAATATTGTTTATTCTCAAAACTCAACTAATTAAGAAAGAAACATACCCTTCCAGTTGGCATCTCTAAGAACTACTGAAGTTGTCGCCGAAGTCGAGGAAAGACCACCAAAAAACTCAAATCCACTCGTCTCCTTGACTACCGCATGAGGTGGTTCTGCCTCTTTCTTAGTATCACTCGGTTTTTGTTCGTCTGATTCCGAAGATGGTTGTTGCTGTGCACTATCTACAGTTGCCTCTCCCGATGTGTCGTTGTTATTTTCGCTAGAAGGAGTAGCTGCAGTGAGAGTGGAAGTCGGTGTGTGATCCAACTTATCATTCGTCGTAGACGGAGGGGGCAGTTTACCGATCCGATCCAGTTTGGCCACTTCGGCCTCGTACATGTCTCTAAAGAAATCGAGTTCAGTAAAAACGAATAGTAAACACACATCTTGGTATAATATACTATAATGACTGATTTTACTTATATCCAGGAGTAGTGTGTATCATCAAAAAATCTTAAATGTCATCAATCAAATTTTACACTATTAAACGATACCATTTTGTATCATCTATACAAATAACTATTTGAAAAATACTTTATTAACTTCAATAAGCGATATTACGTATGATATATTTCCATATTCTTAACAACAGAAACACGATAGAATACAGTATGTTACAAACAAACATAGAAATATAAACCCACATTTGCACACTACTGACAACTATTTATGACAAAAAATATAAAACTGATAATATGTGTAATCAAATTTGAAGTATTTTCCCAAAAGTTTGATTACACTGTGAATTATATATAATAAATAATAAAGCAACATTTTTATAGATCACCTAATAATAATTTTTTTTAAATATATCATTAAAAATATATTTTTATTGAAATAATGCATAGATCACTATACTACGATTCTTTATACTTACGTACACTCATAATTATATATAAAACTTTTTAAATCTATGTCAAGATATATTTCAATGTTATTTTGACAAATTATTTTATAAATTCTATAAACTTACTATAATGACAACCTTTCGTTAAATTAATAAACCATGCATTACAAAAAATCGAGTATATCAAGAAAAAATGCCTTATAATGACTTAGATTATATATTATAATTATATATAATTATTTGAATATTAGTTCCAAAATTTTGTATTATTATTCAAAATCAAATAAAATATCTCAAATATCCTAAACGTTCACAAAGTAAACTTAATTTATAATTGTTATAATTTATATTCAATCACTTACCAAATATAACTTACAGAAATATTCAACTACGCTAATAAAGGTAGGAAATAATTAATAAAGTAAAAAGAAATAGTTATACAGTAAATAATACTAAAAGAGTAATATACTAACAATATATAAAGATTGTCACATGTTATTCAATATTAGACCATTATATAAATATAAATATATTCTTAATTTCATAATCATTCACAATTTAAAATGTAATGCTGTAATTCATAAAGCTCATAATATACAATAATATTATATAAATAAACCAAAATCGAATAATTTCAATTTTATTTTGTCAAGCAACAAATATTAATAAAAATTGAAAACCACAACTTCAAAAATTAGAAGTTTAAAACACTTTCTAGGAAGAATCAATGGAGGTTCATAATGTAATCCTCTTTCAAATCTTCCAGAAGGCAACGAGTCTTCTCAACTAAATAAAAATCTTTGAAAGGTGACACTCACCGGCGTTCCCGCTCAGCGAACATAACGGACGAGTTGTTGTAAAGCGCGAGAGAACGGACACGTGTGAGAGGAAGGTCGAGCGTGTACCGCTCCTCGCCGTACTCAGCCAGCACAGGGTCTCCGCGCCACGGTGAAAACATGAGGCAGTTGGGAGTGAGACACAGCTGTCCGCTCACCGTGCCCTGTGTGTGAGGGATTGAGATCAATATGATAGCAAATTATAAAATATACGCAGGTTGAGTAGTATAGATAAGAGTGAAAACCCCGTTCAATGATCTTATTTCACCTTTCCCTAGCCCACTTTCAGACCAGGACACACCTCACCATTGAATATAATGTATAATCGTTGAATATAAACACAATACAACATGTGTTTATTTGAAATGCACGCATCTTCACTGTAAGAAAAAAACTAGTTATCTAATAAGATGTCCGACTTTACGGGAAAATGACGCCAAAGATAATCAAATACAGTGAATTAGTTTGAATTTGGGCTTAAGGGACAAGCTAAAAATAATTCAAATTCACGAAATTGAAAAAAAATGTAAAAATAATTCAAAAAATGCTAATTAAGTCTTTAAAATATATTTTGTGTAGATAGAAAATCGTGAAAAATAAGTAATAAAAATACAATAAATTTGATAATTCCTGATATCATGTTTTTTTCGTAACTATTTGTTACATTTCATGATCATAACTTCAAGCACGTGTACGAGAGATAACAACTACATATATATAGGTATATACATATATAAATGCATTATTAATAGAAGTTTTAAGCTTAACTATTAACCAATTAAAACGTAATAGTCATGTCTCACAGGCATAAAATAGGATTAATTTTCACAATATTTGTTCTTACAAAAAGATTTTCGTTTTTTCATTTTTTTTCATTTACTGATTACATAATTCCGATAATAAATGGTATCCCATAATATCCAACAATGAATATTTTACTAATCAAACGATTACACAAATTTACATCGATTTATCAGTTTTCTATATTAATACAGATATTTGAAATAAATATTGATTGAAAAAACGCATAATTTATTGTTCATGTTATTTTTGTTGAATGTTATTTTTTTTTAGAAAATCACCCATTTACCAACAGTTACGACTTCTCGATTTGTGATTGATTTCTACACATTTAGAATGATTGATAAACCATTTAATTATTTTAGTGTCATATTTACAGCTCAGAGCTTATTTATAACGTGTCATTTAATGCATTCTAAAAAAAAGTGATAAAATCTACTTTTGCATGTAACATCACTTCGCATCCCAACGTCTACGTGGTGTTGGTATAGTAAAAAAAATAAAGGCCGTATTGACTAGTAGTTTCTAGTATTTATATTTCTATAGCTCCAACTATTGGCATATAATTTTAGTAATTATACAGGACAAATGAAATCCAAACAATTTGAATATAGCAAAAGGGAAATCTCACTACTGAAAGATAGATTGGACCGTTTAAAAATAGAACGCAGCTTAAATTAAGAATTCTTTCAAGACTTTGATATGGAAAAATGTGAATAAAAGGTTAATAATTGAGTTATGCTTTATTTCCAAAGCAAAATAATTTCTAAATCTTTGAATAATAAAAGCTGTCGTTAATGTGAAATTCAAACAAATTAAGTATAGTTATTTCTTTGAAGGTTAACATACTTCCTTGTGATTAACGAAAAAATCTATAAGACAGCTTTACTTTTTTTGTTACTTAACATATTATACAACATTTCATATTACAAAAAATATATAATACTGAATCATATTTCATAAAATTTATAATTATTCCCTTTTTATTAATAATTAATCGAAATACTACATAGCTTTGTGGCATAATTAATTCACAATATTGCAAAGTGTATCTAATTCCCGATGTGTTATCATACCTATTGGAATTAAGAACACTGTTAATTCGTATTTTTACTAATATTACACACATTTAATACTACGTTCAAAAGAATAAAAGAGTGAATTTTTAGTTTGACAGAATTAAAATAACATGATTTCAGTCCGTAAAATTAAAATTACTTACAATTATCATACAAATTTCAACTTAAACCGGCAATGCAAAAATAACTATAGTATTGTTTGGGTGATCGGCTTGATGTCGAAACAGGCTTTGATTTTCCTTGACATTGTACTATGAATATAATGAACTATTATTATTATTTTTATTAAAATAACAAATCACAATTTACCATCTCAGAAAAAACCTGTCACAAAAAGTAACCATTTCTACAAAATAACATAATACAATTAACCACAATCCATAAACAATATGATAAGTTCATTGTGATTAAATTAAAAATTGTAAAGTTATTTAGATTCAAGTAAAATCTATGAGCAAGCAATATCATAATAAAAAAGATCACACATAACAACATTCTTATTTGAAATAATTACCAAAAATCGTAAAACTAATAATAAAATATTACTATTAGAGGGTGGAAACGAATAAGAAAATAATTCAAATATAAGCATCAATTTAAGTGCTACAACGCGTATTAACTTAGCATATTAAAGACCACTTTTCTACCCACAAAGTAGGAATATTACTAACCTCTGATTTAGTAACATATTTCGACTCGAGACTGATGTATTTCTGGTTCTCCGGTGTATTCGCCTCACCAGAAGAATGTCTGCTCTTATCCGGGTACTAGAATGGTGCAAAAAAGATACACCTAAAGAAGTTTTAACAGAATCCATTAAGATTATAAGTTAGAAAAATATTGAAATTGAAGATTTGTTTCAAAGGATTATTCCAGTATTGTCTCCTAATAGTTTTATGAAATCATTTATATATAATTTAGATAAAAACAGTTTTCCCCAATTGAATACTTATTTTATAAATTATAACAAGTTCTTTAAGTATAGTTGATTAACATAGTTTCCAACAATCTTACATATAATCTCAGATTTTTAAAATTTACTAAAATATAGCATTTTCATTACATGTGACTATTAAAAAACTGAATTTTACAAAACAATTATTTTGAAAATACACTTAAACATAAATAGTTCACATTATGTATGGTTTTCTAAAATTTACTATAACCGAGATAGTATGTAACAAAAATCATGCACACGATCCATTCTAATTTGTCAACTAGTGTCATATATTTTATCCATTTTATCAAAATATTTACCAACACAAATTATCTAATTACAAATTAATAAATTATTTATGGTTCGACGGTATATAAATGTTACAAACATATAATAATAAATATTTAACCAACATGGCTAAAATGTTTACTCTCCAAGAAACAGATGAAAATAACATATATATTCACTAAAATATAAAAAGAAAGCTAATCAATTAAATTGTAGTTCAAAGCGGTAAACGGAAACAGTTATCTCGGAGGATAATTACGAATGATAATAATAAATACTGTGTATGAAAAACTAATCTAATTGACTTCAAATATTTCAATTAAAATGTATAGCGTCATTTTTTTAATGTCAAATTATGTTATAAATATAAATCTACAGCGATTGGATTTACTTGTCCACAATACACTATTAATACCCACGAAATATGTGTTCGACTTATTTATAAATCCACAAGTGTATAAGTATTGATATATAGAAACTAGAATCCAAATTCATTTAATTATGTGAATTTCCGTAAAAGACCGATTTCACTACTACAAAAGTAAGTTAGTAAAGTAAGTTAAAAAACTAAAGCTTAAACATGAAAAAAATCAAACAATTTTTAGACTGAATTCATTTTTGAATAGATTATTATATTAAATATAACCAGTTATAATAATAATAATAATGTATAGATAATAAATATGTTTCATCTATACAAATTTAAACATTACTTTAGTTTATGCTTAATTTAAAAAAACGTATTTAAAAAATAATAATAAATATTTTTTTTAAATGTAGAGATAAAATATTATATATATTTCGATAATTTAGATCATTTTGTATTATTTCTTAAATTTCTAGGGAAGAATTCAGTTGAATTATCTGAAAGCTAAATATTTTGTACATGAGTAATTACTAATATATATGAAAGTATTATAAGTGTTGCCTTTGTAAATTATAGGATTAATAAATCCTTAAAACAATACATTTCTGAAAGAATAAGTTTAGGAATATAATGTTGATGCCAATATCTAAAAAAATCTACATTACAAGAAACCTTCATACAAAAAGTGTATATACACTATAGCTTAAACGACTATAGGCTAAATTATTGTCGTATCATAAATATTTTTGTTGTAAACGTACCAAGTTGTAAAGGTGAGGGTCATTGTGAGGATTTTTGTCACACGACGCTCCTAAAAGTAAATAAATAAATAAACACAGAACAAATGTTTGTTTTTCTTTTCTGAAAATTAAAAACATTAAGGTAAAGTTTTACATACAATAAAATGCCATAAAATATCAAGAGACAAAAATTACTTATATTTTTAAATTAACCAACAAAAATTTAGAGTTCAAAATATAAATTAATCAAACAAGCAAAATAGTAATTTAAAGTAATGCTAAACAGATTGTGAATCCAATAAGTTTATAAAGTAGCCAAGAGTAAAAATTTGATAAAATACCTACATAATATTTTAAGTATAGCTGTTAAAAATTTATTGATGCATTTAACAAATAATTATTTATTAATGTATTATTATTTTTATTTAGGTTACACGAGAATAAATAATACTAAACTATTATAAATTTAACAACTATATTTGAGAAAATAAAATGCAACCAACAAAAAAACAAGTGACAATATCATTATATTAAATTAAATATCATCAGCTTGTTAATACAACTGTTTTTTTATTTACTTCTATGCGTATTTTCTTGCTATAAAGATTTTACTACATCTTATTATATGTAAGCACAATGCCAAAAATAGAATCAATAATCCTATACACAATCAATACGCACCGGGCGACGCTTCTGTATTTGGCTTTGACTGATCCACATCGCCATCACCTGACGGCTTATCAGGTACGTTGATCACCTGGCCGACAAATAAGGTCCTCGAGAAGAGATGATTAAGTGAGCAAAGCTCAGATGGCGTACTATCGAATTGAGCGGCAACACGCATCAAAGTGTCACCGTCCTTAACCTATATATTAGCAATAAATATTAATATTATAAAGCTTTCTTAATGAGGCAGTTGTGACATTTAATAAAAAATACTATTACAAGGAACAATAGCAATGCAGTTAATAACTATAAAAACAGTACCAAATATGTAGAGAAGTGGTATTCTAAAGGGTTATCTTTGAAAAACAAAGTTAAAGAATACTAAAATCAAACATCAATTACTAACTGCCGATATATTGCTAAACCTTTACCACCCAAATTTAATTTCTAAAATTGTTTAAATCAAATTAAAAAACCGATTAAATAGGTTTACAAAATAATGTAGACTAATAAACATATTTCCCAAATTCAAACATTCAGTTTTGTGTGTTTATTTTTATTTTAGTATAGTATATAGTGCTCGTACAGAGAAATTTATAAATTTGTATGTAAAAATTATCGGACATAAACAGGACACGTTAACTTCAAACTATTCGAAAGACTTCATTCAATCAAATTATTTAAAATCTACAAAAAATAATCGCAGGAAAAATATATTTAAATATTAATTTCAAGATTTATAATTTTAATACTAAATATAAAAATATTCAAATTGTATTTCAAATTAATCTAAGCAGTTATACCTATGCAATGTTACAATATATAAACGTCAATAGCGACGTACTAAGCATGTATGCTGACACTAGCAGACCGAAGCATTCAGGCTGATTATTTGGTGTCTGGATTTAATAGTGCACTTTTCAAACATGTGACTTTAAAAACGATTAAAGTTTGTACAAACTAATCAATTTTGTAACAATTAGGAAATCACTGTCTGAATAACAGCTGATGTAAATGTTTGCCAAATGATAATCAGAATACATTTATTTTATAGAACACCTATACGTATCTGCTTAAAATATGACACATAATGAAACATAACACTTAATAAAAAGATGTTAAGTAAATCATTCTCAAATAAATATTCAAAGAATTGTTAGTAATCTATTTAATATAATATATAGAACATTATAGGAAATCAAAACAAGATTGTCTCATATATGTTAATAGTTTATCACTTTAAGATTTACCGCGCTTAAAAATAGTCGTAAACCCATAATACATTTTTTTCAAACTGGAAGGCAGATTTAAATATGGATAAACTGTTTAGGTATATCAGTGAAAGTTTGTACAACAATACTCCAAAGATAATAACAAGATGTGCCACACGCATGTTAAAGCATATTACAAGATAGCAAGTATCCGCCATTTGCAGTTTGCACAAACAATTAGGAATTTCGGCGATATTTTAAACATGGTTGGCTGTGCGGTAAAAGTATGTCAGAATCGCTCTAAATCTATTAAAGATAACTCACAAATTAATATTATACGATGGCATCGTTTTCCACATACAAAGCAATATTGTGAGTAATGTCGTCTTAAGAATGCTATCACTCCGTAATATGAATAGAATATCAGATTAATTAATAAATAAATGAAAAACTAGTAAATATTATTTTTATCTTGGTTATCAATTTCAGCAACATCATTGTTATCTTTTTATACACATAAATTCAATAACCCTTTTACTTATATTTTATAATCTTTAATAATATTAACTAACTTGAAAATATTTAAGTTGAAATCTTGACACTTGAATATATAGTATATTTATATATCAGTCTTATTATTATTCTGGAATTTATGTACTATTTAGCTTTAGCATTTGTGCAAGTAATTCTTAGATACGCGGTTACTGGATGTTTGTTTTTCTTAACACCGATTGGGTTTTAATAAAGTGGTCTTGACTTGTATTCAATTCAGTGTGTAATAAATTTGACACTGACAGATATTTATTTTTAGTGCCATGGCCATGGTATGATGAGGCTATTAATACTAGTTAGGTGAAGGGCTAAAGATTATAATTAAGAAATTATTATATTCAAATATTAACTAAAAATATATAAATATATTAATTATAGTATTATTTCAATGATTTAATTTAATTCATAAATTTTCATTAGTCAAATTTCTTTTCATAAAATTTAAAATGAAATATACGGCTGTTAATTATTTATTCATTTTATTATTAATCATTCCTCTTTTAAAATCTTTTTGTGTATATAGAAGCAAAATTTAGTGACAATAATTAAATGTATGTATGTATTAGATCCCAACAAAAAATCTGTGAATATATCTCTATTTATATAGATACTTTACGCAATATATAATGTACTATATAATGTTACACATATATATACTTTCAACTAGCATTACATACAAATATACTAAATTATACATATACGATACATTACACTAAAATAATTTCAAACGTTCAAAATAGTATAATATCTTAAGGGCAGCGGCCCCTATCAGATGTTAAAAAGCACAGGTTTTAAAAGAATTTTCTACATAATTGTAAGTTCTATATTTTAAGGAAGTGATTTGTTTTGTTCATTTTGTTATTCGTTTATTAAACTTAATGCCTTGGAAGTTTTTATATAAGTATATAAGTATATTGATGTTGTAGATTTTAAATAATCTGATTTCTACATTTCGTTAAAATATTTACTATTAGAAACCACTTGTTTTATGAAAACCAAATAGCAAACATGTTTTATATTGAATGTCAATGTTATAATTAAAATTATAAATTAATATATGATATCAATTTTTCTATGTATTGTTAAACTATAATTTATAATGAACATTCATTCTAGTTTTTATAAGATTAAGTACTATTTATGTGTTCATTTACTACTATTACAGTCTACTCTGGCTAAACCGGATTTTTGGCAATTCCGGACAGATTTTCAATCCCCAACTTCTCTTCCTATTCTTTTTATGCATTTAATATTGAATAAACCAAAATCGCCTAAACTGAAATTCGGATGAGTTTTGTGTCAAATACATTGAATTTTCCAGTCTAAACCGGACAACAGTTTCATTACATACAATAATTTGTATTAGAGAAAATATGTTGCTGGTAATCAGTAGATAATATGTACCTAGATATTTACTTGTGGTTAAGTAAACATATATATAGGTACTATCTAAGCTAGTTAAGCTGACGTAATTGGGGTAATTGAATTTCTTGACAAGCTTAGACTCAATCGCCAAAGTTTTTTCATTGTCTATAATGATATATGCGATCAAATTGAACCAAAAATAACGAGAAGTTATGCGATTCCTAGGACCTTACCGCTATGTGTTGCATTACGGTTCTTTGCTATGGGAACTTTTTGCACCAACGGGGGATATTCATGGATTATCCAAATCTTCTGTTAGTAGATGTGTACACAGTATCTCAAGTGTCATATGTGCAAGTCCTAACTTAAAAATAAAATTTCCTCCTCATCATAATCCTATTCAATTAAAACATTTCGTTATAAAGTTTTCGTTAGTGAAACGCACCTCAGGATGCTAATTTAATTAATTAAATTTGTTTCAAGGCATTTAAATATACAAAATATTAGTGATTTATGAACATAGAAAATTAAACATTATCTATCGATTTTTAATACCAAAAAATTAGTGTCACTCATATTTACAGAAATGTTTCACGCTTTGATTATCTATTTAATTTCTATTATTTTGTAATTCACAAAAGGCAGATTTTAGATTTACTACTATTTCATTTTTCGTAGCGAAGTATTGTCTTTTGAAAGTAACTAGCAAAACGTAGTTATTAATAACGTTAATTAACGTATATTAAAGTAATTTTTTCGATACAATATATTCTATAATATATTCTAATTAAACAACAGACAATATTAAGAATATTTATTCTTTAACATTATATACGTAAATATTTAAAAAATAATATTTAGAATTTCCGTACTACTAACAAACGTAAAAATAGTATCAAAATATTTTTGAATATTTTTAACATATTGGTAAATTCTGTCGGCCATAACTATTTTGCACAAATTTGCCATTTTTCGCTTGCAGCGACACATCTTGTTAATATTTATTATCTTTGCTATACTCTATAACAATAAATATCTGCAAATCATAGAGTATTGAAAGATAGAGTTTCAACTCTAATGATATTGATTTAAAATATACTACTATTTCGATACCTAAAAGCCTTAAATAAAATAATACTTTAAAATTTAATATCCATTAAACAAAGTATTTAATAAAACAGTCTTACCTATAAATGTAAAATATGATATTAGCCAAAAAACGAAGGTACTTTTAAATAATTGGGGAATAGCCTTAAATCTTCAAAATAATTAACAATGAATATTTTATACTATTTTATATACCTAATTTATATACATTTCTTGACATAAAACGATTTTATGAAGATGAAATTTACAATGGGAATCATAAAAAAATAATAACAGTTGAAAGTATGTCTACTACTTATACTCTGTGCTGCAAAGCATGCCTTTTCAGATTACTTTTGGGAATTAATATATTTACCAATTGTGAATTTAACAAATATAATATAATATTGAATAATTTACATAAAAATAGTTCTGTATACCACATTACAAATGATTGCTAAACATATTTAATATTCTTATGGTTTTATAAAACACAACTTTTTAAAGCAGTCAAAACAGGTATAGAATACAATTCTTTATTAATTTAATGTTAACGTAATTTACAGTTGTAAATCACTATACTAAGCACGAAATCTAGGACAAATTAAACTTTTTTGGACAATTCTGAAGATATATATTTTTTAAATTCGATCACAAAACGTCATAACAAAATATTTCGAAGCTATAAACATAAACACGAATGCAAGGACAAGCAAAATAAACGGAAACCTTCAATAATCAGTTTAATGGAAAGGAAATTTCACTAAAACGTTTTCTAATAACTGGCTTACTAAATATTCACACTACACATATATATGCTGATCACTAATTATTTCTATGTACTTAAAGTCATATATATATTACTTCACTCAGAAGGGCGCAACTATATAAATGTACCTTAAAAGAAAGCAAAAAATAAAACGTGAGAACTCAACAGCTGGGACTTAGAAGAGTACATAATATGTACTAAGTCTACTATATTATAGTAGATCCAGTGAAAGCTTAAGTGGATATGGGGGAATTGAAACTTTACAACCAATATTTACATTCCAAATAATCTGAGTTCATACAAAGAAAATATAAATCATACTATCTCGGTTTACCTAACTAACAGGTACAACTTATTGATTTTAGTAATTTCTCCACAAATTTAATATTAAAACTTTAAACAAATTGGCGACATTCTTTGTTGTCTGACAAACATGTTTGTGTTTACAGTAGGTACAGATATATTACGGCAGATTTAGTAAATTGAATTATTTTTCTGAATTAAACATTGTAAAAGAAATATATATGAATGCTGGGTGATTATATTATGTCTTCATATGCCAAATGAACAATGTGAAACATACAAATATTTAAAAATGTTTGTGAGCTATTACTGGTCGTATTTTAAAAGAATCATTATTTAAGTAAAACTAAAAGTCTCACACACTATTTTCATCTGTAGCAGAAATCCATGTTTAGCAATCAATATAATAAATATACAAATGAACATTAAACAATGCGTAATAATATGACATATAAAAATATATATCAGATTTATGTGTTCCATGTATTATCAAAACATGTTTCGAGTTCTAAATATAATATCACTAGGCTATATTATTTTGTGTATAGGTACCAATTGAAAAGGTTTATGAAATTTGACCCTTGTATGCAATTACACTGAATCTTCATTAATATTATCTGATATGACATGACAAAATAAGGTTCATTCATGATTACATATATATACCTCTTGTTATAGTCAATAAAAAAGTGCACCTGTACACAAATTGTGTTAATATAAAAATATAATATAAATAATATATATCCATTAATATTTAATAAACATAGTATTAATATACTCTTATATGATTTTTTACCGTTGTATTCTATAATTGTCTATTGGTTTCAGTTTGCTTCTATTACCATTTTTTATGCAGAGACATTTAAAACTTAACTTTAATTGATGGAATTTATTCTACACCAATTGTTGGAATTAAATATTTCCATATCAGCATTAATGAGATTATCAGCTGTGGAAATTGCCAGACTAGAGCTTTTATCGGGTTTTAGATTCTCAAAAGATTCTTCATCAGTTGTTTTAGCTATAAGTTTATTCTCCGTGTTGCCTGAAGATGTGCATGGATTGCTGATTGTAGTGTCTAAATGATCTGACATGGAATGTTTTATTGTGTCGTCCAGTCGCTTATAAATACCAATGGCGCTATTGCTCTTACGGCCAGAAACAGCTCTCATTTTATTCTCGCTGAAGCGTTCCCAGTATCGATATAGACGTTACTCGAATATAGTGATTAGTATACGGTTTACTTTAATTACAAAATTTACTAATTCAAGTCATAAATTTGTTTAGATTATTGATACCTATCACTCGGTTCGTAAACCATACCTTGCATGTATCTGAAAAACTCTGGAATATTGCCAAAATCTTTGCTTATTTGGACTTAGCTTACACATGTAAAATTGAAAACGTTGACTGGACACTTCTCTCACAGTGCTTCATTTTCGTACATTTTACCGATTGCCGAACGTTCGGTGTCATGTTCTCTGCAATTTTTGTTATCCGATCTTTCTTTTGGTATACATATTTGATTTCTCTTTCATCAGCGGCAATATCCCAATCGTCTTTGGTGGTATTTTCAAAGTTCTCTTGTCCTCGTTTGCAAAATAATAACTGAAGAAATAAAAATACCAGCCACTGGAGTTGTTGAGGAACGTAGATATTCAAATGTTCAACTTTATATACATCAGAAGTTGTTATTTTGGAATAATGATCAACAACCCCTAACTCTAAGCCCCTTTCCAACAAATTCTTCAAGATACCCTTAACATTTTTGCAACTCTTAGGGAATCTATTACTGTCGGTTATATAGAGATCATTAATGATTTTCTCAAAATTGCAAAAAGTCTTCCAATACTGAACCCAAATCCCCCTCGTCCAAAGCGATATCATCGAGTTTTTTGTCTTTCTTTGCCAGAAATTGCTGCAGAAATGTTTAATGCATGTTTTTCTGACCTTTTTGTACTCGCAGATGTTTTTTGGTCTAAAAGTCTTTCTCTTTCTTTTAATAATTCCCTGTTAAAATGATGCATAATGTAAATAAATTATAACGAAACTGGCGTTCGTTTAAACACCCGTAGACTATGCGTTGAATTATATTTATGAGCGTTCGATTAAACACCCGTAGACTATGCGTTGAATTATATTTATGAGCGTTCGATTAAATAATATAATACAACTAGTTGGAATAGATTAATAAAATATATTGAGTTTCAGCGGGAAAATATATTGTTTATAGTATAATATGTATAATACTTCACTAAAATTATACCATATTACGGCGCATAAAAATAGATTCATTGTATGTTAATATATCTTCCAATAATATAGTCAGGTCTCCTCCGAATTGATAAAAATATTTTGCATTATCATATTATAAAATAAATCAATAGCAAGTAAGTGTATTGCATTATTAAATTGTATTAGTATTCTTCGAAAAATTAAACCCAGCATTTTCAAAAGCGGCATTTAGTATTACTAAATAGATAATAATTGCGTGAATACTTAAAGATAATTAATCATACTAAATACTACGTAACATTATCCACGTAGACAATTTTGTATTAAACTGGTAGAATAAATAGACAATACCCTAGTCAGATAACTAGACAAGATGCACTTTGGACTCAGCGATTGTATCTCCTTTCATTCAATAATGTTACCGATTTTCCCATAATAATAACAATATGAAGTTAACACTATAACCTTAAATAATGTAACAGTTAGCTTTTAATTACTGTTAAATATTGAATGAATATTTACTTACAGTTACGACAGATTAGGATAGCCACGCAGTAGATATACATAATTAGTAGTATCATTGTACTAATTGTAGTTGCAATTGCACAAAAATATAATAATCGCTACCAAACCAAAACCATTGACCGTGAAAATACAAAGACTAATATCTTACAACACAACTAGAACAAAGAAAGTAAAATAAGATAGTATTTTAAGCAAATAATGCTACTAAAAAGTTATATATATAATTTTTGTTAAATCTTACGATTATCACAAATTTGAAAACAAGGTATCAAATGTCCTCAAAATAAAATGCTAAGAAAATAATACCAATTTAAAATGGAGATTTCATTTCATAATTAATGTAGCTGACTGAAACAAAACTAAGAGATATAATTAAAAGCAATAGATTGTAAATTTCCAGAATTGTTTGGCGTAAAATGTTGAAGTGGTACTCGGCAAATAAAGCTACTTATTCCAAAATTTAATAATAGCTGAAGAGTAACAAAGTATAAAATATTTTAACAATTTCTCAAACTATTTTTAACATAATTGATCGAGCATTAACTAAGAGCATTTTATTTTATTTATAAATTTTGTAATGGAAGAAATTGTTTCAAATATTTATATCAGTTTCCTTTTACATTATCAGACATACCATTAAGGTACCAAAAAGCTTTCTATCTTCATTTCTGGTAGGCATCCTACTTACAGTGTACTTGACGACAGAAATGTTTAACGCAGGCGATATAGCCACCATTTTCTTTTTTTCACCAGAAGTGCCACAGCCACCGCCTTCTTGAAATTGCAAACCTGAAAATATAAAAGAATAAAGAAAACAAATTGACGAATTCCATTAAAATATATATCTAATAGATTTCCTGTTGGTAAAATGTGTGAAGGAACTCCCCTATTTTCACAAAGTCAATAACCCAAAATACAATTAATTCAGTCAAATATTGCTATACAAAAAACAACCACAAAGTTGAAAATAGTATTCTATATATCATCGAGGCCATTATAGAAGTATGGATGCATCATAAAAAAACTAAAAGTATAACCCCAGACTACGAAGATCTATTATTTCCCACATGGCTAGTGTATGTCACGTGATTTCCGGGAAGGAAATTAATCGATACAGTGTCTAGTTTGCACGGGTTACACCAATTTTCCTTCATTCTGTATTCTCATCTCGTTTCTCAGCTAAGAGATTGGCAGACATTATCTATACCATTGCATTTGACAGTGAGTCGGTATAACGCGCAGTAAAAAATCCAACTAACTAGTGTGTACAATATATGTATACCTCTCTACAATATAAGTAAATATTACGAAAATAAAACGAAAGACGTGAATAGAGCAACCAATAGGACTGTTGACAATAATATAAATGTAGAAGGATAGTTTTCTCAAGTAAAGGACAAAATAAGGTCATATGTATATTACATCAGACTGTTATTATTTTTCACAATCTCAGTTTCTTTACGTAAATAATAATTGATATTTATGTTTTAAATAATGTATATGAAATATGGAAAAACACTTTTGTGAACGAAGTGTTATAAATAAAAAGTATAAAATAGACTGGTGGTACCTGTAAAAAAAAGTGGTGCACGTCAGTGGTACCTACTACAAAAGAAAGATTAACTAAATATTAATAGTTTATTACAAAAAATGTATATATAAATATTTATATACTATTTGATTCGTGGAGCACAACAACACTGCGGTACCAGTAACAAATAGAACAAGTGCTAAAAAGATTATATATATTATTTTACACAAAAAGGCTATTAAAGTAAAATATTTGATTTCTCTTAATAAGTGTTTAATACTGGAAATCTTTTTAATAACGTGTATTAATGTCGTATAAACCGCCTAATATTTTTCATTAATTATGTTATTTGAGGCGGTATAACATAACCATGGATATATCAAAATTAAAGAAAAGATTTGCCATTTTTATTTTTTGAAATCTGGAAACTGTATAACAAAGCACTTTTATTTATCTAAAGAATTAGGTGGTAATTAAGAAACCCAGTCATAATTAAAATATTGAAAAACTTTAAATCAAAATGAAAAATATTTTTTTGGCAGAACGAAAAAAAAACGGCTATGGAATCCATCAGTTCTTTAAACAGTAAAGAAATAAAAATATATCACGAAGAATATTTGAGAGAAATGAGTTACTCTTAATCCCACCAATACAAACAGAATGGAGATGAAAGAATGAAGACAAAGTACTAGAAAATATTTTCTATTCAACACGATAAAGAATATAGTATGGCGAAACATGAGCTATAGCTATTAGTTATACAGATTAAATAACAAAAATATAATAATCATTTTCCGGTTTATATTTTCTAAATTTCTTATTATTTTGAATTTATTCCTTTTCAACGAATTCCAGATTTTTTCAGATAGAGGATATACAGGGACCGAGGAGCATAGCAAAAACTGGGGGGGGGGGGGGG
>JAYRBW010121247.1:0-17030 GCA_036023295.1 Invenusta paracnida
AGAAATCCTGTCCATTTTCCGGGTCACACAGCGCACATCGCTCACTCAACTGAGCTATCGTCAAACTGTTTCAAACCAAACCAAACCGTCTTTGTGAAATGGCCTAGTGACTAACTAGTTTATTGGACACTAAGTTAATCATACTAATGTGATGACTATATTATGTTAGCTATGTTTTTGGGAATATGAATCTATATGAAGTTGTGTTTTAACAAATGATTATTATTTAGTTTAATTATCTACTATACTATAACATTATAATAGGTGTAACTTTAATATATTTGGTAGAACACATTATTGTAAATTTTCCGTTTGTTTTATCATACAAATTAATTTAAATATAGATTTTAAGTTCAATGACTTATATAGCTTAATTCTTATTACATTTCAACATGAACAGATGAGCACATTTGATCGGCGCATCCGTGTTGCACAGGAGGAAGACAACCAGACAGGAACAATCCAGGATGGAGATCTTACCAATGTGGTGTGTTTGTATGACGCTGTATATAAATTTAAATTCAAAAAGCTATATTTTAGCTATATCATTTTATTGTTCCAGAGCCTAATTTGATTGTATATATTTTGTGTTTAACTCGCATACAAAATTGGTTTAATTACTTTCGATATATTATGTAATATATATGTACATATATCTTTTAATAAAACGTTTGATTATAATACGACAAAGGTATATGTTATATATGTAGATATGTATGAAGTATTCCATTGAAGAAAATACAAAATCTCTATTTTGAGACAGATAGTGAATCCGTACGCACGACCAAATATGTCTTTTATTTTGTCGATATGGATTAATAAACTTTATTTTTTTGAATTACCAATGTGGAACTTTTGTTGAATAGCTTTTGTTATTAAGAGTCTACTAATAATGAAGTTAAGTTGAACTATTTAATAGTCTACCCAAGGACTCCTGAAAAAGCGATTTCATAACCAAATATAAAGTCATGATATTGAATATCATAAATATTTACCGCATAAGTCTATATTAACTAGTTCTTATCGCTCAATCTATATATATTGATTACAGGATATTTGGGGCTATCGCACGAGTCGCCCGTTGACTGCTTTGACCTGGTGCGGCTATTTGTTGACTGTGGGTATTCTCAGACTACTCTTTCACTGGTTTCCTACATGGCAACTCTACGCAACACATCGTCGATGTTCCCTCGTTGATGCCGAGATTATTCTCGCTAAAGTGAGTTCTTGTTTTTTTAATAATGTTTTAATAGCTAATTGAAATATATATTTATTTTGTGTAAACAAATAGCATGGATTCATTTTATGCATTATGCATTTTTTT
Source organism: Invenusta paracnida (assembly GCA_036023295.1). Taxonomy (NCBI): domain Eukaryota; kingdom Metazoa; phylum Platyhelminthes; order Proseriata; family Coelogynoporidae; genus Invenusta; species Invenusta paracnida. Next base: position 1,325 of record JAYRBW010121247.1, read on the forward strand.
TCTTAACTTAAATATAAGATTTATGTACTTTGCTAATAACGAAACAACAATTGTGTATTGTAATAATTTTTTTAATGCAGAAAAAAATATTGCAAATGCGTTATATTATATCCTTTGATTATATCATTCAACATTGTCAATATTTTGATTTCTGTTAATACAGATATTGATGTATGTATTAAATTAATTTATTTCAGTTATAAGTTCTTTCAAATTTAACGGATCCAAAATAACTTATTTTTCTTAATGGTGAATGTAATGATTTTAATATACTTATGTCAAGCAAGTTACTGTTAATTCATTTAACTTTTTAAATACTAATTGACTGACGAACTGATAAAGCAAGCAGGATTTAATTGAACCAGAAGTTAAAACTACTCTATTTATACCTATAAAACTGACTAGTAGTAAATCATTATATTTTTCGTTTAACATTCAAATGAGTAGGTAACATTCGTTTTGTTTTTATCAATTTTAAGGAATGTTACATTGGTCGAGAAGTTGATTAGAAATTAGTAGTGTCACTATTATTTATCTACCTCACGGGGCCTTTGTCATAGCCGAAATTTGTTATGATATATTATTTAATTGTCATTCCGATGATAATAATATTACGCTTTTTTAGTGTAAAATTGATTCACCTTCGTATGCCATTTTTCATTGACCGTCATATTCCCCTACCCTTTCCAACATTTCAGGATCAGTACAATCAGCTATCCGTTCATCCTGTTTGTCTCTCTACTCAGGATGGGACACAGTACGTGACTTTTCAAATATTCCTTCACACTTTCTTTACTAATTGACCCAAACACCTTACTTTTTATTAATTAAAATAGTTTGTTATTCTATTGTATTGACTAGCTTAGACTAGCAATAACCTTTCACCTGACCATGTAATATGCTGTGATAATATATGATTGTACTGATATACTGTCTGTAAAGTTTTGGGCGCATCCTTATTTAGTTCAACTGTATTCCTCTGGTGCATTCTAGCTTTCCTTTCTCTAAACGCCTAATTTTGCGTAAGGTATTTTCTATGAACCAGTAATACCTAGTAGGTAGTGAAGTCATTGATCGTGTACTAGTATTGCACTAATATCCGGCACAGGATTGCCAATAAACTGCTTAATTCAATCTTCTGTATTACTACCTACACTAGTCGATCTTGTTTCTATCTCGACCATATCGACTAACCTTAGACTGACACCATCTGCGTCTATGAGCCCCATTTAAATAGATATTTAGACAGCCGATGACTCATCATCGGCTGTAATAAATGAAAATGTCCTTTGCTGAATGCTAACAATCATTCTTAGTTATATGTTGATATTGGAATTTGTATTTATAGCTTTGGGTTTCTAGATGATAGACTATTATTACTTTTGGAATTTTCACGAGACTTCGTGTTTAATGCATAACGCAGTTTATTTTTGATAATGATATTGTAGGTATATTATAATACAATACTATTTTACGTACATTTCGTGGCGTTTTAAGGATGCATTATATACTGCTGGTGTTAATTGTCTGTTGTTTTTTAATTTTGTATTTAACATACTGCATATTTAATATATTTCACTAATATTGATTTAAAAAAATATCATTGGTATTTTGAAGTGCTTGTCTTTTTTCCCTGCTGTATATCTTTTAAAATATATATATTTCCCCACTAAAAATGACATAAATATGCCAACGTCGTACAATATATAAGCATTTACGAACAGTATCACTCCAGTTTAAAGAAGCTAGATTGTGTTGAAAATTCGTAATATTACCTAACGATGCCCGATTACTGTTCAATAAATTCTCACAGCCTTCATCATTATTATATAATATTGACAAGATATTATATACATTTACCCGGTGCATGCAAGTTTTCTTTGCTTCCTACGTTTTTATACTTGTTGTAATTTTATGTCGTATATGTCATGTTTTATTATATTTCTATTTAGTATATTTAATACTTTTCACAGTTCTTCATCGCAGGGAAGGTAATCCTTCGAACCAAACCGTTTACTAACACTACTTATTATTGCTTCGCATATATATACATACGCTATATTGCTTGTTTACTTTATTTTTATGCTAATAATATATAATATTCGTACTAGTATATCTCTACGCTAATTGACGTATTTTAATAACAACGAGACCTGTATTAACAAGTGTGAGACACCTATAATTATAATAATCGCGCTGATAATTAAGATGCAATATCATAAAAAGTGAAACGATATTGTCTAGTACCTGTATTATGTATTTTTATGTATATTTTTTAGCTTCGTATATATTACTTACAGTTAATACATAGAAATTATTCATAAGGGTATCTTCGGTTTTATTTCGTTTCATGTTAATAAGTAGCATGTTGTGTGGGCTCTCTATGGTACCGTTACTTTTTTCTTTTGGTAGTTTATAATAAACATTAATTTATGACATGCATCACAGTTAAACGTGATGTATACCTAATTACAGAAGGTATATAATATATGAATGACGAATGTTAAGATGTCGTTATCTTTTTGTATGCATTTTAATATATGCCTGTACTTTGTTTAGTATGAATATCTCTCTTTATCTGTATATATATGTAAATCTGAAATGTATTATACTTATATATTTTGTATTTCATATAATAGTTCTTTCTGTATAATACGAAAAAAAATTACATATAATTTTTTATTTATTAGTCGTATTATGTCTGTACGAGAAATCTAGGGTTACTTAGATTGTTATATTTATGCACGGGTGTTCACACTAAAAAACTATTCGAGAATAATACAATTTAAATATGATTCTGTTCCAAACTATTTCTAAGTGATCGTTATTTTCCGTACATTTGAATACCAAAATGCATGATAGTATATTTATTTCAGTGTAATAATACATGTATAAACGTAACATACATGTTTGTTGTTTTATTACCGATTTTCAAAATTTTCAAAGAATACATAAAGGATCAAATGTGTAACTATATGGATAATTAAACAATCACACTCTGCTCATTTATCCTAATATCAAATAAAATTTTGTATAATGTTTAATATGATTTCTACTAATAAATGTAACAACTATTTTTCATTAATTCATTAGCTACTTAAGGTATTGAACACTTCTCATTATTATTCTTTATCTCAGGCTTGTGAAATATAATGCTTTCATTTATGCTAAATTCACAAATTAATGTGCAGTTAATTCATTCATTCATATTATACTGCACGTTTATCCTATGCAAATACATTGTATAACCATTTTTTATAGTTTATTATCGTTTATTTATTATTTTTTAAAACATTTTTATTAATAAATCCATTCATTATTACTATTATTATGCCAAAATTATTTCATTTTTATCAGAATGCTAAATTATACTTTTTGCTATCAAATACATATATGTGTACATATATTCGGAGATAATAAATATTTTTTAATCAAATAGTCTAGTACTAATCGTAATCCCTAATGCAGTATCTTGTAAATATGCTTTTATTTGTTTAGAAAATTAAACGTTATAGTTGCATGAGTATATTTTTGGAATCACCCAGATTACCATTTTACTTTTACGGAATTTGGTTAAACGTGGCTTTCGGTATATTATATATATACATATATGTATATATTATGTCTAAATTGTAATTTTCATGTGTTGAATGGAGAATATATATAAAAAGGTATACGTGAAAATATATTTGACGTATACCTTTCACACACACTGCATATTATGTAATAAAGATATATTATTCGTTTAATTTCATGTTAGTAACTTAAATTGATATTGTAAATTACTCTTGTAAGAAATATTGCTAATAATTTTGTAATTCTTCTTCTTCCGGATCAAACGTCTTGTAAAAATATGGTCCTAAAGTTTTCTCAAACAGTTGAGACACTAAAAGTCAGCTAGTTTTTAAACTCTTGATATTTTAATATCTATAATATACTTATATGTATATAGCTAAATGTAATACTATAATATATTAAAATATACTGTTAGTAATAATTGACCTTACCTTCTCATTGTCCGAATAATGTACATAAAATAAATGTGTATGTAACTGTTAAAAAGCTATTGGTGATGCAGTAAGCATACTCTCCTTTCTACTTTCAGAGTCAACATCGTTCCTCAGCAGGGTGGTCTTTCTTGTTTCCCAGCCAATAGCCACGCTGGTAGGCAATCATCTGAACGATCGCCATTGGTTCATGCTTCCAGTGTAAGTATTTGACAAATTCTTTCATTAATGGCCAGGTAGCTACTGTTTCCTGATTAATGCCTTATATAGGTCATCGCTTATTGCTTTGTTATATAATTAATTTCTATAATTATATTATCTAATAAACTAGGTACTCGTTTCAGGCGTTTATAGTTTTTACTATTTTATCTCATTCGTTCTCGTTTGCATAATGTTGTCTGTTATTGTCATTACAATCATTTACATTTGTTTAATTTCAAATGTGTTGAATGATGCTATACGTTGTTGTGTTGTACTATACATATACTCAGTTTATTTATACCATGATTAATGTGTTATCTTGCTGGTTTGTTATTCTTTGTTATATTTTTGCTTTTTAAATATGCCAAACTATATTATGAATCATAAATATATATTTTTCAGTCTGTAAAATTATATTTTCTACTAAATCACCATTATTTCATGCTCCTATTCATTCATAATATATTATGCCACTTACGTTATTCTAGAACTCATTCGATTACCAGTCTGGCTTAGTCCGGAATGTAAGTTATAGTTCAGTGCTGCTGATTTGAAATCTACATTGGTGAACTCCTAGAGAAAAAATAGAAGCATTAGTTCTAGAATACCTATCAGCTGGTTTAATTATAATTAATACGACATTAGATATCGTCGGTGACAAGTCATAAGAACGTATCTCCAATTTTGAGTATTGTTAGAAATCTGTTGGTTTTTTGAATGTCTACATGGTGTCCAAGTCATGTAACCGTATATCATTATTAAATATGCTACTTTGAGAATTGTCTCTTGAAAAGTAAGGCAATGTATGTAGATACCCCCTATGTCTTGTGACCAACGATATTGTTGAAATGTAAATAAACTTACGTATTTTTAAATTTGGCTTTTAATTAATTACATATTAAAATACTCATTTTGCTTCTCCCGCAGTACCTCCTTCATCACCATGGTTTTTGATAATTTTATTTTTGATCGTTTTGACTATAGTTATAATGAAATATACAAAAATGAACCGAATTTATTTGTCTTTTAAAATGTTGTTTTTAAGCTATTATGTTATTTTACTTTATAACTACACTAAAATTTACACTAAATATGTTATGCGTTTTATTCTATTTTGATTGCTATAATTTAAGATTAATTGAAAAAGGGACAGACTGTAAACGCCGATATAGGCGAACTCTCTCTCTCTCTCTCAGCCAATAGCATGATCTCGCTGTAATAACTTCTCTACTGCAGGCAAACTTTTTACAGATTTATCGATTCCTCGACTATTCTATTGTTCCGTCTTTATGTAGATATGTACTCACGCGAACATTGTGTGCGCGGAATTACCGCTGTATATTAGATTTCAAGTCTGTGCACAATATTCTCACTACGTGTTTGTAATGGACAATGCGCCAATCCGCAGGAGTTTGGCTAAGATGAAATTATGCTTTCCACAAACAATAGCAAGCACGTTTTAAAAATGTCAATCGCCCTGCTGATATAGACGAATTATCATCAGCAGGGGATTACAAAAAGTGTCTATATAGACGAATTGCTGATATAGGCGAAGCCGAAATAGACGAACTCGAAATACATAAATATATAGAATATCTGCCGGGCCAATATAAAAACGCTGATATAGACAAATTGCCGATATAGCCGAATCCCAGTGTATTAATTCTGTAATTTATAGTTTACACCATAAATGTATGTAAAATACTGGAAGATATTAGTTTATGTAGTTAATTGCAAAGAACCAATCAATCACCAATGAACCACAACTTAAACAATTAACAAAGGATACCAATATTTATTGCAATTGGGAAAATATAAATATGAACTAAGTTGTATGACTTATAAGCAGATTTATAGTCACAGACATCATATCTACTATTTGTAATATTCTGACACTCCTACAAGATTCCATATATGTATACATATACAGTATGTCCTATAAGCTCCAATGACATAAAAATTTACGAAAGCTTTTCGTATAATAGAGAGTATATATTTCAAACTGATTCAAACCTAATTAAGCAACCGAGATATAGCCATTTGAAACATATACTCTCTATTACACGAAAAGCTTTTGTTCATTTGTACATATGTCGTTGGAACTGTAAACAGAAAAGAGCTAGAATATAATAAAAATAATTATCAATGTCACATATATGTATATAAAATACAAAAGTAATTAATTATAAAATTAAAGAGATTTTCTAAGCAACGTTTGGGTTACACATAAAGAAATATAATGCGTATAACAGAAAAAGTAACAAAGGAAACTATTTACAACAATACAATACATTGTAGAGTGTTCTGGATTCATGTGTTGCATAGAAATTCATTTATATACATTTAGTGGAAATTGTACAACAGTCAGTGAAACAATCGAATCATCTATAACCCTACATTTTGCAAATGGTGTATATTTTCCCTACTAACTGTAGTTAACGCCCCTGAACTCATTGGTTCAAATATTGGTGTTTCTGTAACCAATAAACGCCTGCATAAAGTACGGACAAAAATATTGGAATATATGTTTAACATAAAAAAGCAATAGAAACAATAGAAAATTGCTACACAAACAATGCTTTATGAAATATTCTAACATGCAATACATAAAGTAACAGATTTTTACGATATCACATATAAATTCCAGTTCTATAAAAACGCACAAAAGGCACAATCTTGGAAAGCTTACTTGTAAAATTTGTTTAGGTTGATCATAGCGAATTTCAATGGTGGCTCCGTTGGGAAAAACTAGCGTTGTAGGATATTGTCTGGCATAAATTTGACGACCCAAACGCGTTATCGAAGCTCTATTCGAGTTATATCGGACACTGTAAACAAAATAATCAATGTCTTTGTGTAAAAAAATACAATAATCTGACATATTTTCCTCGCTAAAGAATTAATGTATTGCTCGTCGTCATTTACTTAAAAATCCTACCTTAATTTTTTAAAGTTCTTTGTCACAAGTATTTCCAAACAAAGCTAGAACTACAAGTGCCATTACTGAATAATATTGTAGAAATATAAAAAAATTTCTTGGATTGAATTCAAAATCAGTATAATAAAAATATTAACACTAACACAAATAAGGCAACACCAGACGATTATAAGTGATTGAATACAAATTATTTTAAAGATGTAAAAAGAATCTATTATTTAATTTTGATGCATACAACAAAGCAAATGAAGAATTTATTGTCAAATGCTAATATAAATTATTGCTAGAAGGAATGTATGCCTTAAACATTTGTGAAAACCCTTACAATATAAATTTTATTTAAAAACTACATTATGATATATTAGATTAAATAATTTAAGCCTAGTATTTGAAAACCGCCCAGGATCTTATAATTAGAATGAATACCTTGGATACTGATCTATAAATAACAAAAAAAGAAGAATAGATATTGCAACCTTTACCTTATACAGTATGGTAGAATAATGTTATTATTAGCAATTTTTTTTTATTAATTTCATTCAATCAAATAGGTAATTCAAGAAATATTAAAGCATATTTTTTAGATGTTTAATATTTTTGAAATTCCCATTTACAATAGGTATTTAAACAAAATATCTCATAAACATACCTCATTTGTCCTCTACAAGAAAGCATAAGTCCACTTGCTTTTAGCAAACTCTGAAAAATAAGTAATTATATTGTTTTCCATTACATTTAAATGCTGGTATTTATTTAGCCAAAAATAAACTAAAATGAACTAATTTGGATAATGACATATTATAGCTACATACATGTAAATGAATTAAAATAACATGCAGCCAGCTATTAGAAAATGTAATATCTATAATTAAGACCCAGGTTTTATCTTAATGAGCAATAAATAAAATAGTTACACATATAAAACTGGTATTGATATATGTACATATATAAAAAGCATATAAGTTTAATTGATCGAAATTTGTAAAACATGGTTGTGAAAGAAGCAAGCAAACAAGTGGCAAATTGCATTTAAAAAATTAAAACTGGGTAAAAACGACACTAATGCATATTTTACATATATTACTCTGAGATATATTTATATATATTACTCTATTACAAGTTGTTATAGGCCTCTTAGTGTGGAGATTAGACCAGTCAACAAAGAGATAGTGTAATGCCCCCCACAAATTCACAAAGAAGAAAAAATTAATCAATTTTCATTGTAATATTCCATACATAAACAACTAATATGTAGGTATGTTACAAATTCTGCAATAACATTATGTAATGATTCAATGTTAACACTTTCAAGACACTGATTCTTTTAGCTAATGAGAAAGCCATCTAAGCTAAAGATATTGATAATTGCATACAGCTGAAATTGGAGCTTGAAAGAAAGAACATATTACAAGATTACTTTATTGACTATATAGTTATAAAAATTAATTATCAAATACAGCTGGGAAATATGTTGCATAGGCCAGGAATGGATCCATGAATTGTTAAAGGGTGTTGCCCAAAAAGTCATGTTGGGGCAACAAAATTAATATCATCATATGTCTGGCTTGAAATATCAAAATAAAACTACATACATGATATATTATATGTGTTAAATATGCGTTATTTGTAATACATAGTAATAATAATAATAATAGGAATAATAAGTGTGTTTTATTGTTTGTACTAAATTAAAAATCGAGATACAATAAATGAGATAAGTTGAAATATATCAATTCTAGTTTAAATAAAATCTATTTACATATTTTATATGTCATGTACATATGATATGATGAAAATATATTAATGGTAATATAATACATATACAAATATGTCACATTTATTTGAAGATATATGAAAATATAAAAAATAATAGGTAATATAGGTATAATATAGTCATGTGCATCTAGATATTTTACACAATAATAGAATAAGTAGTAAGTAACACTGCAAAGTACCGGTTAGTTGGGAATAATGAATTTTTTGCAATGCTGAGACATAAATAAAGTGATCTGAAATATGTCATATGGTATTTGCACTATGTAATGCAAATTAATGATTGAATATAATAACAATGGATATCTATCATTCCTTGTCTGAAAGAATATAGATAAATTGCATATGTCTACTATTATTTTGTAAAAAGGTATTTACACCAAGCCTTTACATTGATATAATTTACAATAATTCTCTCTTCCTGTGGAATAAATATAGGCTTTGGTCTGAAAGAACAGGACAGTGAAGTCAGACCCAATAACTTATACCCTAATGTTGATTGGGGAACACCAAATTGTTTAGCAGTGGCAACAATAGAACATCATCTAAAAATGTAAAGCAATTGAAATAAATGTATTACTTTTTATATTAATGGCTAATAATAATGACTAAAATTAGTTTTTTTTTTAATATCAGTTTAAGTACTTACTTTTCCAATACTTCTCTCAATGCAGCTTCCAAACTTTCTGATGAGTATTGAGGTCTTTGCACCATAGCAAATTCTTAAAATTGTCCTGTATGGATCTCAAACTATAACTTTTTACCAAAGCATAAGCACTGACATCTCACAATTGTGCTTTGCTCTGATTTGATATTAAAAAACTTACAAAGGGGTATTTTTTTCTAACCTGCCAAAAACTCTGCTTTGTGTACAGATTACTGTACAAGATTTCAGTTTTATAAAAAAAAGTATTTCTAAACTTTCAAGTGGAATAAAATTTCAATTTGATATATTAGAAATATTACTTGAAATTCCACATTTCTGTGAAATATTTTACTTTTTGAATCAGACTATTTTAAAGCATACTGTAAGGTTTTTAAAAAGCATTTTTTATAACTTTAAAATATTCCTGTTTTGTGCACTTTTTTGAAATTCAACAATATTGTATGTCACAGAGTTAAAATATAATTTTCATTATTTTTATAAATTAATATAAAGATAAGTTCCATCATTGTATTATGTATGACATTTATTTATTTTTATATTGTCTTTGCCTATTTAATGTAACCCAGCTGAAATCTAGTACCTTATCTACCTCATCTATTATCTTGACAACATCTATTGGAATTGCATAATGCACATTCATCAAAGCAAGTGCATTGAGTCTCTCATGTGTCATTGTGCTTCTTGTCCATGTCTTCAGATGAAAAAGAAAACTGTATTCAATCTCATAACTGGTAACTGGTATGCAGCAGACAAGACAAAGAGCACATTGAATATTAAAAAAAAACTGCTCGTCAGCAAATGACAATGTTTCTGGGGACTGGAACAAATTCTAGGAAGGTATATCAGATCCTTTCCAGGTCCTTCACTTCCATTCCCACATCTGGAGTAACATTCCTAAGGATCATTTCCATATGAAGTGGTGAGCTTCTTGGTTAATACTTCTGTGTCTGTGGTAGACTTCACAAGAATGGAAGCCAAATCGTACATTGCTTGAATAGCACTCTGTCAAGTTGAGGAGAATTGGCCATTTAAATTCTTGGTGAAGATGAACAAGCAATGGGATTGTAATGTTGCGCTGGTAATACTGTGTAATTAAAGTAGCAGAGGCATTGTTTCTTAAAGCCTGTCCATTACATCTTCTGGAAGATTCAACTGCTAACTCAAGTCTTTGTCCAACATTGGTAGTTTCCTCAAAGCATTTTCCATGGAATGATTCAACATCTTGATTTCTATTTGTTGCAATTCATATTGCTGTTGCTGAGTTCAATTGTACATCTATGGCAGGTTGGTGATGTTTCATAACACTGATAAAATCTTGCACATTCTCTTAAGCATCAATATGGTATTTTAGTTTAGTGTGGTCTATTAAATCTGTATTCCCTATATGCTCCAACAATGTGACAAATTTTCCAAAAAAGAAGCCTTTACCAAATAAACAACAATATTTACATAAAGCACCATCAGAATCAGACTGCAACCATTAATAATCTGTCAACTACTTATCTTGCAATGATCTAAGCTTATACCATACATCATTTTCTTGGGATACAATACAACTGTTGCTTTGTCTTCGATCAATATATTGAAATGCACATCATTGAAAATATTCATGCCTTGTGATTTAAGAATAGCACCTATAGATGTATAGACAGATGATGCACCTGTATTAGACAGTCTTGCCAGAGGAGGCAGTAGGTAGCATAAGAACACCCACATACACACAAAAGGATGATGTAACAAATTATATTACAGTCAGTCTTGAGTCATACATGTGGTAGCCTCATATGGTAACCTCAATTGATAACAACAGGTGAGGAAATAGGTGCTCCCTACTGCCATCCTTTGATGAGATTATGTCTAGTATAGTTACATATATATATATATGTATAATATATTTGTCTGTATCATGAAGGAAATTCTATTTTTACCAAGCCCATTAGAGGCCTACCAATTGACTTTGCAGGATACTTTATCTGCAAGTTAATTGAAAATATATTTCAGCAAGCAGCTTAATGCAGTATGAACTTTTACAAAAGGGTGCCATGACCCTGATTGCAAAAAGGGGTGTTGCCCAGGCAACTAGGGCAACATCCATAAGACCATGCCTGTAGGCTGTAAGTAAAAACTGGCCAGACCAAAATAATGTATAATATATCTGGTTATGGGATGCACAATGATAATAATTATATATGAAAATAAATGTTTATTAAAGTTTAAATAAAAACAAATTAATGTTAACTTGTAAAATATGTTAAAAATACTATTCAAGGACTCTAAATGTTTGAAGGTCATGTATGTTTATAAATATGATAATTTGCTATGACTCATAAATTCTCAGCAAATAACTTCTCAATAGATAAGAGTGGTTTATTTGATATATCCTAAAATGTAAATATTATATAAAAATCAATAAAAAACATTTAAATTTTGACACTATTTTTATTTAGTCATTTAATTTTACAAATACTTTAAACATTGATAATAAAATGAATAGTTTAAATGTTTTATCTCTGAGACTTACATAATCTTAACCAATCAGTTTTGAACAAAGTGATTTCAGGGATTATATGTAAAATTTTTTAGTTATTATAGTCAATTTTAATATATTTGAAACCAATTAAATTTGTTTTATTTATGACAAATAATAAAAACATAAAATGTCAACCTTAGTAGGTATATATTTTTTGTTAACTAAATTAGTGGTTTATAATATATAATTTATGCATTTAATATATATTATTATAAAATGTACATTTATTACTATTACTATATCTATATTGAAATTGTAATTATATTATTTCTGTATAATCCAATGTATAATATTGTAAATTAATAATATCTTTTAGAAATTAGGTATAAATATAATTATTAGTATTTTTATTTTTTTATGTTATTGTTACTCAATTATCTAACAAAATATAAGTTAAGTAGTATAGTGTTTATAAAATTTGAAATACATATTTTTTTATTATTAAAGCCTTTGTTGCCATTCAGTCTCAGATTTATTATTATTGCATAAAGATAAACAAGACTAGATATGAGTATAGCTAGTGTAGGGAGTATATACTAGTATGTCTATATATGGGTCACATATTTATTTTAGCCATAAATACCTATTAATTTTAAATAATTTCTAGCTTTATCTAGCTTTAATTTCTAGCTTAATTTCTAGTTTATGAACAGAAGTAGGTAAGTAATTATTTTCTATCTCTACAAATAAAAATACCTATTTAAATTTAAATTATTTAGCCTACTTACCTATAATTGGCATCTCTATTTCTATGATCTATGATTATGAATAGAAGTACCAATTTAAATTTTTTAACCTACTTAGTACTTATTTAATTGATATTTCTATATCTATGAACAAAGTACCAATTTAAATTATGTAACCTACTTATCTAATTGCTATTTTTATATCTATGAATAGAAGTACTAATTTAAATTTTTGGCAACTGTCGAGTACTTGGCCGTAAATTAATTTGTTTTTCATAAAATAAACAAAATGTCAAAAAAACAAAAAATAATTGTAATTAAATTTATATATTGTATTTGTAATATTACTGTAAAGGATAGTGAGAAGCTTGATAATTATGGTGTGGTTATAACCACCAGCTTTTAACAGTGTATAGGGGTTACTTGTTAATTATATATTTTTTTGTTTCATTTATATTCTGAAAAAAAAAATTAATTTATGGCCAAATTTATATTATAATCCCTAAATTTTTTATCTTCTTAATTGGTAAAACTAGGCCTAGGCCCTAGGGGTGCATTTTCTCTGTAGTGTGGACCATAAATGTTTATCTTATTTGTTTTCCAAAGTAGGGGATGCATACTATATGTTGGGGTGTCTTATCTGTGTACATATATACAGTAATTATATTTATAAAATAAAACTATTAATATTATTATTAATAATAAATTATAATAAATAGAAAATAGATTTAAAACTAAAAGCTTAAGAATTTAACAAATATTAAACTTCATTTCCAAATCAATTTTTATAACAAACATTTGGAAATGGGAAACATTACTACTATGCATATCATTCAAAATATAAATAAAAATATTCAAAAGTTCTCACCAGTTAGTTATTTAAATGAAAACATGATTAGTTAATATTTGCATATTTGGTTTACTTAAAAATAAAGAGAAAACGTATTTATTTATAATGTTATACTTTCATTTAATAAAGAATACGTACCATATTCTGAATAGAAAAATAATTGCACTACGGGTATATATTACCACAGCTAGTTAGTAGTAATAGTTATAGCGGTACTACAGCGAATAAGAGCGAAACTGAAAATGTAAATAAGATTTGAAAATATAATTTATTCTCAAATAAACAGGTAAATAAACAAGTAACTTTATAGGTTCAATCTCATCCAAAGAATTATATAGGATACATAATATAAGTATCCTACATTTTTTTGTCTCATCAATATTTTGCTGATCTGACCAAATAATATGAGAATATGCAAAGTGAGCCTTCTCTTTATCCGATATATCCTTGGATTTGATCATACTAACCCAGAATGATAAAATATATAAAATAGGTAAGCTCCTGGGTAAAATGGGTAAAAAGTTGTATATTTAGCAAAACTTCAAACATATTATTTTTTAAGATTTATTTTGGCAGCCAATGAGATGAGAGAATAAAAAGCTATTGTAGACTGGATGTGAGTATTAGGTGCAAAATCAAATTGATAAATAAGGAAAGAGAAATTATCAAACAAGTATACAACACACACGCAAAATTAGATATATATAAGCAGAGTTTAAGTCAAAAGTTGAACATAATATACCTAGGTATATGTATGTATAAGCACCAACGAATAAAAATGAAGAATATTGAGGCACTGTCATAAAAATAGGAGTTAATATAGAAGCGGAAACAGTAAGCCTAAATAGAATGCAACTTCATGATCAGCTACAAAGTAAGATTCGACATCTAATTATAAAGATGCGCCAAATCACGTGACTCCATAAATAAACAATCACAATTAAGCTACAAGTTTAAATTTAATAGTAGCAACACATTTTCTGTTTATATATTTGAAAAATGTAGATCTTTAGCTTTCGAATTATATAAAATGTTAGTAAAATTATTTCTCCTCGGAAAAGAAATCTCTGCGGATCAATCATGAAACATTGATCATCACATTTTTGCATATTAAACGCGTTAGTCTATCAATTGTTTTGGAATTTCCCCGTCTAACTGTGATCGAAGCTTAATGCTGAATTTCGACGAGGCATCATGATAGCTGTAACATTTCTAGCTAATTCTTGTTTCTATGGGCATATCAATATTAAAGTTACATACCAAAGTACACAAACAAAGAAGTGATGAATATATAGAAATAACAGAAAAAGGATAAAAATTAAAAGAAATATAAAGACAAAAGTTGAGTCTGAAAAATTGGTAGAGTTTCAGGTCACGTAATATATATCTCATTGCAGAAGGTACCTTCATACCCATTTATTAAGTTATTTCGAAGCACTTTGATATTACCGAGAGCTTCCGCATATATATAGTGAGGCGATCCCCAAAATACATTATTACACGAAACTATATACTAGAATACCTCAGCAGTTTGGCGAACCATTGACGAGTTCAACGCAGGCAGTATTGCAGCATCAGCAACATACTGACACAACTTAATGTAACTGCTCGAACCGATCGCCACCACTTCCAATGCCTACGTCTCTCCCATTCTCGAGCACTGACGAGAACAGAAAGCGACTAGAAAAGTGTCTGTTGGACTACTACAAAAGCAGCACATTCAACATTTAAGAACACGAGCCATTACCACTCATGGAAGGTTCATCACTAACACTGCGATGGTTGACCCTGGAGCGACCCTGGAGTACTAATTGGTGAACCAGTGACATGGTGTAGCAAATGGTCATTTTGAGGCTATTTCTTCAGGCTTCGCCAAATCAGAAGCACTGCTCGCTTCATCCCTCAGGAGTGTGTGAAGCACTTAGTAATATCACTAGTTCTCTCTCGTCTTGATTCTCAAATTCCCTCCTCGTCGGTTTATCCAAAAAATCAGTCAATAAACTACAGCGCGTGCAAAACTCTACTGCTCGACTCGCAACTCGATCAAAGTGGAA
>JAYRBW010121258.1:0-17029 GCA_036023295.1 Invenusta paracnida
CACCATCTGTGGACGAGGTACAAAGCAATAACAGGCATTTATATGCGTTAAATGGGTACTCCGATCCCAGATCTGGGAGATTTGACATGGACACTAACCTCATCAATGGCCTTACTGTGAAATCTCAGACTCTTAAACTGGTTTTTAGACACAAGTACACACCAACAGTCAACAACAACAACAACAGCTAGCAGCTTGAATGTCTAGCCGGATGTAAAGTTTGTTTTAATTAGCAGATCTAACAACCCTTGCAATAGAGGATAATTTTTCGCTTCCATATCCAACAAGAGTGGAGATAATTAGGACCACTATATTTTTAATATCCTAATAGAATAGAATTTTGAAATGTCTAATTTGAAACATGTAATTAAACCAAAAAGCTTCGTAATATATATTTTTTTCAGATCTGTACACATTGACAAAGAAGTTATTGATGGAATTACTAAGGCTAGTGTTGCATTTGGTAAACTTCAAAATATGTATTGGAAAGAAATGGTCTGTAAAAGCTCAGCATTACATTTTAGCTGCATAAAATTAGAATAAACAGAAAAACGGCGCTCGATGACACATACTTTATTTGCCTAACATGTGGCAGGCAGTTTCGGGCACAGATTGGACTTATAAGCCTTATTCGTATCCAATAACGACTAAATTACAACTTATGTCTTAATCATTATCCACAGGATGGACAAACTACATAAATATATCTACCAATATGAAACAATGCATGATTTATTATACAAGTATATATGAATCAGAACGACTGATTAAAAAAATTAAATCGCCCCATTTACAAACGGATCGAGTTTAAATTTGACACAAATAGTATAGATATCCATAAATACAAGTATATATGTGTATATTCAAAACTTTAGCTTAGTTTACTAATATTAGTGATGTCCATTTTTTGAGGTTCCTTACTCACCAATTTTATAGGTATTATAAAGAGATTATAATATAGATATTTATATTTCTAAAACTGGGACATAAAACATTTTTTTATACTTTTTTCACATTCTACTATTTTTCTGTTTTAGACTTTTATATGGAAATTGGTCTTCTAAACTACAGATTGGTTTTATGGTTTTTCTTGTGTAAAAGCTTGTTTTATAGAATTTTGAGAAAAGTAAAACATATATATTTATGTACTGAAAGATGTCGACTCTTTGTTGTTTTGTCCATCACGCTGACATCATGATATATGATATGTGCATTTTATTATAAACATGTATATTGAGCATTAAAATATGATAAAATATTTATTCTAATAAATTATTTTTTATGAAATTTCAATGCACACATCTAGACTTTATGACTCTGAGAATTGAACCATGAGATGAATAATTACATATTCTGATTTAACGTAAGTTGATATGCATTGTAAGTTAATAAATTTATTACTTCTTTTAAAGCACGATTTTAATTAACCATAATCGAATCGATTCTATTTCTGACAAATGAAACGTACCGCGATAAATAATAATATACAGATAACTTGATTAGATTATTACTATATGTTGAACACTTTCGTTGAAGACAACGTCTTCCTGCCTTTAAATATACATTCATCTATTAATAAATTATGTTATTACATTTTATAAAAATTAAAATATTTATTTACATATACAATTATGGGGATATGCGCATGGTACATTAAAAGATATATACAAATATGCTTTATATTATAATATATTATAATGTACATATAACATACTAATGATATTAATATAATAATATTTTACAACTAACATGAATATATAAGTAACATATTACTATAATAGTAATTTTAGTAAAATAATCTGTAATTGTTAAGTGTATGATTACTGTTAATATAGACTTATAGTTTATTTGACATTTGTTAAACAACAAAAATCTAGTCGTCAGATTATAAAATATTATCAATTATTCTATTCATTGGTTCGTTGTTTAACCTTTAGCGAGCTTTCTTTATGACGGTATTTCTACTAAATCTAGATCTCATTTCTGATATGATATCTACAGGTAGACCCATTCAGATTTTATCGTGTCTAACCACCGCTGCCTTCTAGCTAAAATGTAAAATGCAAAATAGTATATATTGTATTTTAAGATATTAATTTATGTTTTTGAGCTTTCGCAAATGCAAAAATGTTTGTTAAATTAAATAAAAAATATGCGTAATTATTTCGTAGAGTCCATAATCAAGTATCGCTAGTGTTAAAATAATGTTCGTCACCAAAATATTTATATCTTACCATATTTATAAAAATCTGAATAAAAAATAATCTTTTGTCCAAAGAAGATATTTAATTTAACTATTTTTATATTGTTCTAGAAAGAATTGACGAAATTTCGATGACCCTAGTTGTAAAATACAACAACTGAAGCAATGCGATGAATCTGTTTCATGAATAATAATAGATCTATATCTGTAGAATATATACTTAATTTATCTATTCCTATAGGATGTCTTTTTAATTAAATTATACTCATGCTTGCGTATTTGCTTTCTTTATTTAAAATGTATCATTTATTATAAGCATGTAATTAGCTAGACAGATAATATGCATGTGATTATTAAATATCTGTATTTATTTGTAATTTAAAGATATGTTTCCATTTTGTGAAGCTCTTCCAAGGAATGTGTGTCTATTTACATAAATATAAGCTTGACATATTATATTTTGTACTCATTTACTCCTTCCTTTTTGTTATAGAGAGATAGACACATATATCTGGGTGTGCATTATTTGGGAAATTATAATGTGTGCACGCAATGTTGATACACAGAATAAAAACGAGTAGTTAGAATACTTTTTTTAACTTATTAATAATTTAGAACGATCTTTATATCATCATAAAATCGAGACGTATTCATCAAAGAACAGTTAATATGATAAACTAGGTCATACGACAATAATTTAAAAACATATCAATCATTTCACAGAACCGTTTTAAATATAACGTTTAACCTTCTAACGCCCAAGAACATTTCCAAATCAAATATTTGTTGAAGTTTTTGAAACCTAGTGAGTTTTGCCTGACTAATAAAGAATAGATGATTATATTTCAATAATTTATCACCACTTTTTCAAAACATGCGTGTTCCCATACGGAAACAGTGGGTTGTTCAGCGGTTCGTTTTTAGAACTTAAAAAAAGCAAACAATTCTCAAATAAGGAGATAAAATATTATAAATCTGTTCATAAAACAGGAAAATATTAATATTTTACATATTTTATGTTGTTTTTTATATTATTATAAATGACCCTAGAAATATACAGTATATAATTTAATTCATAAAGTAATGAATACAGAGAGCGTCGACGCCAAGATGGTTTCTATGCAAAAGCATAAATAATTTGATTATTTCTCTATTATTAAGTCCATTTTAACTAAATGTAATATAATAAAATGAGTATTAATCTTATTAAATATATTTTTAATACATACTTTTACGTATGGGAAGCTACAATATCACTAATGAAGTCGTTTATCCATTAATACATATAATTTTGTTTAAAATATAGATCGTTTATTTTTCATCAACCGCCATTATCGTTTTCTTATTTTCATCAAACCGTATAAAAATGATGAAAAATAATAAGAAAGGAGCCATATTTTTATTATGACAGCTAGAGAAATAAAAGCTGTATATTATTACAGAATAAGACTATTTCATAATTATTTGAAGACACCCTTGCCTACAAACATTCACAGGAACTTATCAAGACAGAATGACTTGGAAAAAACTTTAATTTCAAAGCTACATAATGTCAAAACAAACTATTTGAAAAAAAATAATGAAATAAAGGCAAGATTTTTTTTAAATTGGTTAATATTCTTCTAATAAAATTTTTTACACAAATATAACCATTTTTGATTTTGTGAAATACATATGTAACAAGATTTATTTATATTTTTAAAATAGCACAAATAATAAATTTAATATCTATATCATAATAATAATAATAATAAAAGTGTATATTTTTATCGAACTGACAGACTGCAGTAGTCGAGCCATAAAAATGGGGAGTACAATATAAATATAATATACAAAAAGATACAATATAATATTTACAATATAATATTTACAATTATTAACCTATTATAATATTATTAACCTAGACAATTTTGTATTACTATACCTTACCTAAAGTAATATATACCTATGTATATATATCTATATTTTATGTACAGGATGCTTCATAAGTACCTACGACATAGAATTATATAAAAATACTATCTATTTTACTTCATTTGTTATTATTTTACATCTATGGTTACTGTCTATGGTAAATCAATTATTTATTAAAATAGATTTCAAATAATATTATTGCATTATGACTGACCAGAGTACTCATACCTTAGAGTTTCGAATTTTAGCTGCTGTATGGTATCATGAATCTGACAAAAACGTAGCAGAAGTGAGACAATTAAAAAAATGATTACGAGATAGATTTAATGGTGAGCAACCAGTCATGCGTATTATTAGAACGTGGGAGGAGAAGTTATTTGAAAGTGGTACGATTTTGGATAAAAAGCGGCTTGTGCGACCAAGTGAACGAGGTGATGAAATTGATAACAGAATCAGTACACGACAACCCGCAACTATGTCACTAAAAGACGATCTAATGAATTAGACATGTCTTATTCAAGTTTACAGCGTGTATGACAACTAGGATATTGGATTAAAATCTTGGAAGTCAACAAGGTGTCAATTTCTA
Organism: Invenusta paracnida; assembly: GCA_036023295.1. Lineage (NCBI taxonomy): Eukaryota > Metazoa > Platyhelminthes > Proseriata > Coelogynoporidae > Invenusta > Invenusta paracnida. The sequence continues at coordinate 4,707 of JAYRBW010121258.1, forward strand.
TCTCAAGAAGATCATCAAAGACGTGTTGAGTGCTGTGAAGCAATATTGCATAAATATGACAACCCTGTAAGAAAAGAAAAACTTTTTTACCGACGAATGTGCGATTTATGCAGAAGGAAAAGGTTCCTCAATAAATATGTCATTTTGGTCCAAACAAAATCCCCATTTTTGGGAACAAGTAAGGCAACACCCACCACAAGTTATGGTTTGGGCAGCTATGTCGGCGAGATATCTCATTGGCCCATTCTTCTTCACAGGCGGGGTAACTGCAGATAATTACATCAAAATGCTTCAGGATGAGTTTATCCCGGCATTACAGGAGAAAGGAATTCTGCTATCCTCTCACATCATGCAAGATGGAGCACCAGCTCATACTGCTATCAGAACAAGGAATTTTATGAATGACACCTTCCAGGATCGATGGGTAGGGAAATTTGGTCCTACCCCTTGGCCACCTCGAAGTCCTGATTTGACGTCTTGCGACAATGCTTTGTGGGGCATTCTGAAACCTAAAATTGTTGCCCAAAAAACCCAAATGTTGCTAGATTAAAAGAAATCATGCATTTGTGTGTAGAAAAGGGCGGCTTACAAGGTTGAACCCTATGATAAATAAATGACTATATTGTTGTATTTTACAGTAGATGTACAGGGTGGCACATAAGTTACCGGGCATTATTATATATAAGTGTAATTTACTTTATTCATTCATGTTATATTTTTAGGGCAATGTAATAATATAAGTGTAATTTACTTTATTCATTCATGCTATATTTTTAGGGCAATGATTCGTGTTCTATTTTTAGAACAACGTTGTGCTATAAATGCAAATATTGGATAATAATATTGCATTATTTATTATGGTTGTATGCAAGCTGGTTTTTTCTAATAATGACAGGGAGACTGACAATGAATGGAAAAAAGAACTTATGTGGTCAAAAAATTTTATGGAACAAACAATAAATCGGAAACTTGTCGATTATTTAATAATGAATATGAAAGAACTGTCAAGCGTGATACTGTTTCGGAAATTGTGAAGCGTTTCGAATTTCAGTGAATGAAATGCCAAGATCTGGAAGACCGAAATCCATCACTTCGCCAGAAAATAAGTAAATTATCCAAGCCGCTTTTTCCAACAGTCCAACTAAAACAACCAGACGAGCCCAGGCAGAACTGGGAATATCAAGAAGATCGATTTAGAGAATGCTTACTGACTTAAAGCTGAAACCTTATCATCCTCACCTTATTCACGCAATGACAAAAGATGATCCTGATCGGCGCTCGCAATTCTGTGAAAGATTTATTCAGATGAGTGATAACGATGAGACTTTTCTTGCGAAGGTGTTTTGGACAGATGAAGCATGCTTCAAATTAAATGGACATGTGAACCGCCACAACACAATTTAATGGGCTGCAAATAATCCGAATATTGAGATAGAGAAAGACGTTAATTCTCCGGGTGTTACAGTATGGGCTGCTATCAGTGCCGAGGGATTAATTGGGTCATTCTTCTTCGAAGAAACAGTCAATGCAAGGAGCTACGTTGCTCTTCTTCAAGATCAGTTTTATCCAGAAGTGTCAAACTGGCCTCAAATTGATGAATTTTGGTTTCAGCAGGATGGGGCCCTTGCACATTTCAGCAATCTTGCTTGTACATGGCTAAATGAACACAATTTGGGAATCGATGGATTGGGCGCCGTAGAGAAATTGAGTGGCCTCCCAGATCTCCTGACCTAACGCCTCCGGATTTCTTTCTTTGGGGAGTGATCAAGAATTCTGTATATGCTACACGACCACGAAATCTTCAACAACTGAAAAAGCAGATCGTGGCCAGTTTCGACCATATCACTCCAGAAATTTGTAGAAAAGTTTGCTTTTCGGTGATAAGGAGAGCTCGTCAGTGCTTGAAGGTTGAAGGAGGACAGTTTGAATATTTGTAAATGTAATTTATTTTAACGTATATATTTATTTGAAGTCTGTTTTAAGTCTATATTTACTTAATATGTTTATTTAATTACTATGTTTAATTACTAAATACATATTTTCTGTCCAACATTTTTTTAAATAAACAATGCCCGGTAACTTATGCGCCACCCTGTATGTTATGCATTATAATTAATCATAATACAAAATTTGGATTATCATGATTATCTTTCTTTTTTTAAATAAAATTCTATGTCGTAGATTCATAAGATTCTATGAATCACCCTGTAAAATGAATCATCTTTGTAAATAAAAGCAACAATTTGGCAACTACTATCTAAATTTGGTTTTATCATATTAAAGTCCAAAATTAATAGTCAGATCGAGAAATACAGTGTATTAAAATAAACAATGTGTTTTTTACATATCTTTGGTCCAAAAGTTACGTCAATCAAATATGGAGTCCAAATTGATAGCACACCTGCCTGTTACATAGCAGAACATAATTCAGCTGAGTTTTGACATCAGTGTACTAACAGTAAAATTAAATTTGACTATTGTTGTTATGATGTGGTAGTTTGGCAAATGTTGTGATTAACAAAATGCAAATGAAGAATAGTCATGAACCAATAAGAAATTACTATATGAGCATGTAGTTAAACTTTAATGTTTTAGAACTTTGCTTGCCATTAAATAAATACGCATAGTTGTAATTACAAAAATGCCATCTGTCTTCTTATTTTCCTTTTAATTTTAAATGTACACATTCATTTTAAAATTATAATTTCTATTTAAAACATAAATTTAAAATAATATTTATAAAAAGTTTTGAAATATTCAATTCTCATTTTTCTGTAATCACTCTTATTCGGAAATCACTTGAAGCACTGCAGTTGTCATACATATTTACATGACCGGTCTGCTTACTCGTCATAGTTGAGCCCCGTGGTCCAGTCAAGCAGTTGGTCTACTTCCCAGTCCTGCACAGCCCCTGATCCGTGCTGCTTCACTACCGCGATCATACCTCGAGCGGCTCCATCAACTAGGGCAGCAGTCTCCGGATCCGAGACACGCGCTTGGAGCATGCCTTCTTGATAGAGCTTCCGCATCCACGCCAGTTTGCGCTCCTTCCGTCGTTTCTCCACGTCCTGGCGACGTTGCAACTATCGTTAAATTGAGGTTACATAGACAATCCTATATATTAATTTAGAATAATCCCTTATATCACTAATTAAGAAAAGTTAATTGCAATACATTTTACTGAAGTCGCTATAAAAGTTCTTTCGATACTTTAAATGAATATTTTAATTAATAAATCTTTGTGGAAAGTTGGTAAAAAAAATACCATTAGCTAATACAACCAAAGAAAGGCATTAAAAAATGAATAAAATGACAGCGCTAATATTGCTTTTAAACTTTAACAGCCAATAGATTGAAGGGAGTCAAAGACTAGCTTTTGCTAGACTAGTAGTTGAAATTCGCGGTTACGAAAAATTGAAGATATCGACGCCACTTTTCCTAGACTATAAATTTTTTATAAAATAGGTCATCGTATTAGTAACGCCAATCAAACAGGACAACCAGCTGTGATGAGGGAATTCTCTTGTATACAAACTTTGGATTGTTTAAATAATAAAAGATGTACTTTTATCATTAAATCATGTTTACCAATTGGTATAAAAATGCTTTATTGAATTTAATAATAGAATTTAAACTAGGTAAAGTTGACGCTGAAACTAAAAGAAATGCTGGGAATAAATGTGTATAGAATTTGATTCATGATGATTTTAGAAAAAAGTTTTTATAATAAATAGTTATAGGTATATCTTCTAGTTGATTATTAATTATCAATAAAGTCGATATCAATAAAACAATAGACTTAGAGAAAGGGTCTGAAAGCAATTACTATGAAGATAGCCGAGGTTCCTTGTAATAGCTAAAATAATTTCAATTTACAATATAAAAAAATCCATATGATATTAACTATATTTTTAGAAATTTAAAACTCACAAGGTAAAATTATAGAATAATGAATAAATATATATATATATAACGTAAAAACTGACTAGAATGTAAATACTACGTCTCGGGGTAGAAAACTAACATTAATGGTTAACAAATTTATTTCAATAACAGAAATTTATACTATTTCAATTGAAACACTACCTGTATGTAAGCTTCTAAACCTTTCTTTCTTCCATTTATATAATCAATATATTTTATCTTTTTTTAATACGCTCTGAAAAAAAGTAACCCGATATTTCCTCGAAATCCAGTGTTTGCTCTAAAAATTCCTTGATTTTGTATACTATATTTAAATCCATGACTGTCCACACACCATAAGTATGAAGTCTACCTAACTTTCTTGATTGATTGCAGATAAAAGATCTGAATTAATATGTTTAAAAATGTTTTCAATTGAATTATTAAGGGCTTTAATTTGTATTTTAAGGAATTGAAATTTATCTCTAAGTAAGCATAAAGTAAATAGTTTAGCTTACATTTTCAATAGATTTATAAATCACCGCCTTTTAAAAAATATATTTGAGAGTTGCAACACAAATACTGACCTTATTGTGTTTAAAGTCTACCGGTTTTGTGCTGGTCTCCCGGGTTACTGGATCACAGAGAATGTGAGCGACCATTCGATCGGAGACAAGGCGCCATCCGTTGTTCTCTACCCGCTGGTACCAGTCGCCCGTAGTGTTTGGCCCCCCCAAGTGTCGGTTATTGATTTGACGACCATCTAGTTTCTTGGAAACTGTGTAGTCCTTAGGACTGTTAGCGCAGAGGTCTTGAACAGGTCGGTGAGTGAAGATCTTGTAATAGATGTTGGGAGGGAATCGGTCCTGTCGACAAAGATGAAAACACGGTTCTAAAATTTATTAAATATTGATTAAGTAAATTAAAAGGTAGTAGACAAAAAATTCCAGAATTCAGCAAAATTTACACATTATAATGATTTGAATTTAGCAAATTCACAAAGAAAACAGTACAAAACAAATAATAAAGAAGGGTAAAAAGAAAGTGTAACTAGATGAAGAAGACCCCATTTAAATATACTATCCAAAGAAGTCCATATAAGGAAGGAAAAGAAGCACAACGTAACCAAATTCAATAAGCCAATCGGTAAAAAAGAAAATGGAGAAAGCTAACTGTAGAAATTTGTGCCAAGAGCAATGCTCAGGCTTACATAAAAGGATGGTCAGTGGTTGCCTTGTTTATAATGTAAACCAAAAATGGATTAATTTATCTGATCCACCGAGAAAGAGATTATATTATTCATTGCCATTCATAAATTTACATAAACAATTACGCCATAAACTGAACTGTTTTTGATAAAACTGATAATGCCTTTAACACCACAAGAGTTTCCCATATAGAATCAATTATATATAAATTCTATATAAAGCAATTTTTAAATATTTTTCTAAATCATATTTTATAGCAGTAACAAAAAACCTTACAACTTCCAAAACATTGAATCATTGATGAAATTGTTTAAAAATTTTAAATAAAAAAAAAGAAATCTTTTTATAACATTAAATGCAAGATATTTAGCCTCCAATGTCGTGTCGAAGTAAACTTACTCCTGCTAGTCGAAATTTGACATGAGCACCACACGCTGCATCTAATAATCCTGCCTCCTTGGGATTAATACAACGTAACATGGATGCCGGGTCTCCCTTTTGGCGAAAGTTCACCAAATCACGATAATACCGATAAACTTGCATATCCTGTAAATTAGTCAGATCGCATTAATTAGTTAAAACTAAACAAGAATACATAAAACTTGTAAAATTAATTATAATTTTCATTTCGCATTAGTAATAATTTAAAACAAAAGATAAGTTTAAAATAAGCTTATCGCCCACTTTCTAAGCTATATATATTTTTTAAATCAGTAATATTTTTTTTTGTTCTACATATTCTAAAATATTATTATTACAATTTTAAAAGGTACCTTTTGATAACACATTTCTTCTATTTTATAAAGACATTACAAACGATAGCATACTAAAATGTATGCGGACTTATAAATTGTCTCATGTATTATTGTAAAGAAATACATAGCTTCCATAAAGAAAAATAATATGTTTTTTAATTATTTATTCTTATTCTAGTGAACAATTAGATTTACACTTGATATTAAGATAATAAAATGTTCAAAATATATGTTAAATATAGATTACAAAGCAAAAAGAAGCTAAATGGCAATACAGTTCTGAAAAAATATATATAATAATTATAAATCTCACGATGTGTCTCCTCCAGGAACGTTGGATAATAGATGCAGATTCTTCTTCTGTGTATTTCTTTCTTGAAGTGTCTGGAGCCTGTTGACTTTTGTCTGAATAATCTGCAAACCTGTTTGAATTTACAATGCATAGCAATAATAACAGTATAAAATATTTGGTCCTGCAACCATGAATGTCGAATATGAAATGAACCAGAAATACAAAAATTGTTTTCCCACAGAGATCGGACTCGCGTTAGGATTAGCTCATTATTAGTCCTAATTAGCTAATTTTGGGTTTGCTCTCAGAAGTAGCAAAACTCCAATTTCTATATGTTTTCCAAAAATGATGGATTGAAATTTTCTCAATTTATTTAACCTGATAAAAAATATTCTTTCTTGCATATATTGTGTCCTATTTTCCTTAATTTCTCAATTCTTTGATTTTTTTATCTGTAAAATAATTTGAAAAATAGTTACACTTGTAAATGATTTTTTACTATGAAAGAAGGATATATGTAAATGCATGAGTAATAGGCAGTCGTCTAATTGATTAGGATTGATCTTGGGTAGAAGGAATTTAGACATAGAAATAATTAAAAAAATATATATTATATGTTTAAGTATAATATCTATAGAGTTATTCTTGATAAAAACTCAATTGGACTGCCCATACTGAATACATTAAGAAGAAAATCATAAAGAAAATCTCATTACTATATACAATAAGAAATAAAACTAAACATATTATATACAATGCCTTTATAAAATCACATATTAATAATGCATCAGCAATATAAAAGGTAATAAATTTAAAAAATACAACAAAAAGTTGAATATACTATAGAATATACTATTTACAAACATTGTAAGTGTTTATATGGAATACAATTCTACCAGTTAATAACATAATTAAATTAGAATAAATGAAACATATATATGCAAACTTCAACACTAGGTGTAACTAGTAATAGAAATAAACATAACCTCCAGGTATATAGATTTAATAAAGAAATAGGCAAAAATCATTCATATAATTCATTAGTATAATGGAATAAAATTAAGTCAGTTATTATGAAGAACAATAATTCCATAATTCCATAAATTCACTAAAACTTATACAAATGTAATACTAAATGAAATGCAAAAAAATAATCTCTCCATATAACCAAATGTTAACACATCTCTAATATATGAAACATTCCTGGTAGTACAACTAGATAGATTATTTCCTACTTTGTGCTATCTTACCAATCTTACTATCGCACTTAAAAACACACCTTTTCATATTCATAGAATTTTAAATACATGTGTGTACATATTTTGTATGTAATTGTTAACATTTAACACTATGTATATCCACCTATCATGGTACTATTCTCTTCTCTCTATATATGTATACAAATATTGGGCATCTCTTATATGCATGTTATGTATGTTATACACACAATGTTATATTTTATATGTTACACTTATTATCCATATCTACATATTGTACCTGCCATCCTCTATAAATGGAATAGTTTTCATTATGTGTGTATATATGTACTATATACATATATAGTATAAATGTAATTAAATATGTATGTGTATGTGCATATAGATACATAGTCTGTATATTAGCAATGTATTTGTTGTAAAATAAATAATTATTATTATGTAAGATCAGGATTCTTCCAGCTATTTCTTTGGTGAAGATACAAGGAGAGAGATCACTGTCTGTGTTGAGGTGGTGGAATTTTGGCAGTGGGTATGATGTCAGTGCATAATCAAATATTGGGTCACCCTGTTCTCTCATTGCTAACGAAATGATCAAAGATATAAGAGTTGCAAGGCAGTCGGAAGATTCATGAAGAAGCTGGCCAGTCCTTATTTGTGTTCAGTTAATTTTGAGAGAAGGGAAAGAACCTCTTCTATAGAAGAGATTACTTGTCCAGGATATTTTTAATTGAGGGAGATGTAAGAGTTCAAAGTCACATGCAATGGATTGGAAATTTTTTGTTGACTGAATTAATTGAGGTGGATATGTCTCTATGAAAAACCTACATTTATATGGAGTGAAAGTTTGTTGTTTTTCTATAGATTTAGTATATATCTTAAATTTTGGACCACCACTTGCAAGAAATATTAGGAATAATATCATTTAGTCTTTGTGTAAAACTTGAACCTTAACAACTACCAGAGTCTGCAAGCCTTGTTACAAAGGAACAGGTTGCATTGTAATTTATATTTTGAATCAGCTCTATTTCAAAATTTGGCACTATAGCTTTCCATTGGCCTGGGAGAAAAATAATCAATGCATCAATAATCTTGGAGGGGGTTTCTAATGGTAAAAATAGTTGATGGATAGGAATTCCCTTACTATTTGTCTTGCATTGACAATTACATTACATTGACTGCTCAGTATTGTTAGAGTAAACAGACATTTTATTGATCTGGTATACTTGTGTTTATTATTTTGCAGAGTAATCACACAAGCATAAAACCATAATTGAACCACAAATTAATTTTTATTACATTAAAAATGTACTATTTAAATAATTTTTGGAATAAACTATCTTTTTCCCTTATTAATCATCATGATAGGTTTCCCAAAGATAGGAAAACACATTTATTGTGGATGAAGGCCATCAAGAATGTTTTGAACAATTGGCAACTAGGCAAACATGATGTCCTCTGCTCAAACCACTTCAAGCAGTAAGATTTTTATACCATTAAAAATGAAATGCATCTGAAAAAATGTTCTATCCCTTCAATTTGTTCATTTAATAATGTAAGTAACTGTTATTTTTATGTTAATTTGCTAATATGTTTATTCTATATTTGTTATCTCAGGGGGCAGAAATAACATGTTTATAAGAAATGAAATTGTTTCTTTAATTCTTCTTCAGATCGATCCTGTTCAAGACAAAATTGAAAAAGAGCTTAGTGAGAAGTATGGTAAACGAAACTGGTTCACCGAAAACGATGACTTTTATTTTTCTGCTTCTGATGAAGCATTTCGAGCCACTTTGTTGAGATATGTGCTTGCCTTTTTCACAAGCAGCCATTCGAAAGGAAAGGGCGTCCACAGCTCAACTGTAACACAGATGAAACTGTGGCTTCTAGCACGACATACTAGAGTAAGTAATAGTATATTAAAATATCGTATCGTATTGTGGGTGCAATGGAGTAATCAATGACTAGTGTGTGATTAGAAAACTGTGTTGTTAAATATACCTGAACAGTATATCTGGTTTTGACATAATTATTTTTCGTTAAATTCTTATGCGTAGTACACTATAACTCTCTAGTTGTTACTACTCGGCTAAACTGTAAACTGTAAAACAAAAATATATATTTCCTAATTACAATTATATTTAAATGAATACTTTTCAGTTGCTGCTTATGAATATTTATTTATAGCCAACAAGTTATATATATCGCAATTTGTACTCTGTTTTTATGAAAATAATATACGCATGTATCATTTTAAACAAAGACTATTACTTCAAAATGCATGTGTTATTTTTAGCCTTCAGTTATCTTTGGACGTTGTGCAGCTAGGTGTCAAAGAATTGCTGGATGTCCAACTCTTCCTCTCAAAGGAGATGTCGTCCTCCATATATAAAGCCAGTAGCAAACTTAAACACTGCTCTGACTTCATATCTTTGGGTAAAATTGTGAACAAATTGAATAACTGTATCTTCCAACAAAAGTACAATAAATACGCCATTATATTCATAATGAAATATTTTATTTAAAATTGAATAATTATTATGATTTTATTATTATTGCAAATTATAATTTTCTAAAAGCCCATCTATCAATTTGAGTCATTTCTAGTCATTTATATAGCTTCTAAAAAGTTAATTTTACAAAAATAAAAAAATGAAATTTGAAAATTTATCTTAAATTCTTTACATTCTAAGTTTTAATAAGTTTTCACTTTCAAAATCGCCTTTCTTCTAAAATAGTGTCAATAAATTGTCCAAATGAGCTGAAATTTGAACATATTACAGTCCTTTTTTGGTGAAAGTTAGGGTTAGGTTACAATAATGAACATACAGTAACACATAAACAATAACAAATTAAGTTTAACATTTCAGCATTAACATAACTATGTGAATAAATGGTGATATATTATATGTTTTCTTTTACATGTACAAAAATATTTTCTGCACTAGGTGCCGCAATAAAATGGAACAAAAGCATGTTTCACGATTCCGAACGTGGGGCCTTTTTTACTGATGTAGGCAGCGAGTCGATAACGGAAGACGCACAGATTGTCAGGCAGGCCAAGGCATGATTCCAAGGAAATGTGTATTGATAAGGTATTTAAAGCTTACAATTTCATATTTATTGGTTAATAGAAAATGGTGTTTAATTAGGATCGTCTTTAAAAATTACAATCATTATATGTATATATCACAATTAAATATATGCATTACAATTATACAATTTAATTACTCATATCTCAACTTAAATAACGAATGAATATATATTCCTTTACAGGCGGCGAATAGAGACGAAATGAAAAGAATGGCGACGCTTGAAGAGATAAATGAAATATACCAGACGACAAAAGAACTATTATCAGCGAACGGAGGGGAGGATGAGAAGTCATTTCGAAAGTAAGATTAAGAGCTAGATACTTGTATATATTTATTAAATTATTTACAATCATGTTATTCACTTTCAAATATATTGTTTTTTTAGACAACATGATTATCTACTAACATGTTTGGCTGCTGCTCATCCTTTGAGGGTGGAGCCATTAGCTGGGTTGACAGTGGATTCTGTGAAAAACCCTGTCGCCATCACAAACACCTCAGTTACCATCAGAGCTAAAGGTAAGTTAATAAATATATTAATTTAGACATGTAGCTTAAGAGATAGTCGTTTTGAACACAACACAGTTATATGTCATATAAAAGAATTATGTTTTTAATAAATTTAAGTGCACAATTATATAGTGTAATTTTTTATTTGTAATAATATTTATTCAACCTATCATTAATTTTTTTGCTATGGTGTAGACAAATTCCTTCTATTAGAAAATATTAGAGGTGGATTTCATTAGAAAACTTTAGCTTACGCTATTTTAATCAATTGATTTAAACTTAGTCCAATGCTGCTTTCATAAAATGGTGTTTGTTTCTACCGCTAGTAATAACACTAATAAAATATTTAGACCTAAGCATAATTTCATAATATTAAAAAATATATTTAGTCCAATAGTCTACTACTAAATATTCCACTACTAAGCAAATGTACGTAAGCTTAAGAGTGAATTTGGTTACTTATTTTTTAAACAGTATTATTTACATGCTACACATAAGGGAGATATATTTTAATGCATGACTGTTTTGTAAAGAGTTCCGGTTTTCTATTACTGAATAAAGGCACTCATTTTCGTTCAGCTTTTTCGGAGAACGAAATTGTGATGTAAAAGAAATTTTTCTAACCATCCATCACTTGCTTTGAAATCCCCTTTCAGGATATTTTCTTCCTCTTTGTACCACTCCATTGCCTTTCACTGTATCATTTTTCTAGAAACGCGTAGTCTGCATTCCCTAGCACGGGATTCCATTCAACAAGCCTGTCATCCGATTCTTCAGACTGCAATTTCTTACCACCTCCTTCCATTTTCATTCTCTTGCTGTTACCGGCATCTTTGTGATCTTGTAACTCAAGTTTAGCACTTCTCCAGTCATGAATTAGCTTTGCATCAACATTGAAGGTTTTTGCCGTTTGCTCAACAGAATTCGTTTTTAGATAATCGAGTGCTGCTAATTTCGTTTGTATTGTAAAAGATCTCTGTTTTTTTTACTTTCTCCATAACCGGTGTACTAGTTGCCAAATGTAATAGAGCAATTATTGGCAATTTGGATATTATGTAGAACTTTTAAGTCGATATGCGTATGCGTTTATAACAATTATACAATGCTGCATAAAAATAAAGTGATATGTCAATTCACTGCACAAAACATAATAAAGGTTATATATTTGGCGGTTAACTGTTGACTCAATGATGTCTAGTTTTCGGCCAATCAATGATTTACGGCTGTTTAGTTTTCGGCCAATCAATGATTTACGGCTGCAGCTGCGTGAGTGTTGCTTGCTCTGTCTTATATATGCACTAGGATATTATGGCTATAAGTGGTGCAGCTGCGTGAGTGTTGCT
>JAYRBW010121269.1:0-17029 GCA_036023295.1 Invenusta paracnida
TCTCTAAGAATTGCCACTTAAAACGAGGTATACGTGGTAATTCTCTCAATTAAATACCTTGTAAATCTCTAAGAATTACCAGGTAAGCCATACTGGACCTCCTCGGCCGCCACACCGGACTTGTATATGTCAACACTACAAGCATGAACACCAGTTCAAATAGTACAACCGCCCACATCATTCAAAATACGTTTATTTTGACGAAAAAGTGTACTCCTGGATTTACGAGTTGTCTCATCAACCAGTTTGTGCTAATGAAAATTTGATTTATAAAAATATTTCCAACTCAGTAGTTAAATATCTCCCTTAGTATAACAACACATACGTTTCTATAGACGAACTTGTTATTTTTACTTTGACTAAGTTTTGGCTGTATATTTAAGATATATGTAATTTATAATTAAAAACCTTTATATAGTAGGTATTTAAGAATTTAGCACACTTTTGGGAAATCATTTAGAAGTTTAGGGAAAATTTAGCAAATTTGAAAAAAATGTATTGACAATCAATTCAAACTAAATTTTGCGGGTTATCGCACAAAATGTAATTGTTTCTGATTGTTTGTGTAGTAATAAAAAATTGGGCTTATGCACAAAATATGTGTTTGTACGTGTGCTAATTTTGAAATTTCCGCTATTCTTTTTAATTGATTTAAACGCGCAAAAGTTTACGTTGTTAGGAGACTCACCGATAGTAACTGCACGTCCATGTATTATTATTCTATGTGTTAAATTTAGCACCATTAGGAGGGGGCGGAGGGTGTGAGTGGAGTTTAAAGGGGAGAAGAAGAAACACACCTTTCCCATTACTATATTAAATAATATGATGGAAATGACACCAAGTAAAACAATTATATTACCAAATATATTAGTTGCACATATCTAAATTATATGAAATATAATGTGTAAATTGAAATTCATCTATACTTCAAAAATATTTATGAACATTAATCATTTAATCAAGAAAATATGCAATAGGTATAAACTTCGCATATTGGGCCACATTATTTAATACATTTAATTGAAATAATATTAAATGTATATTTCAATACATTGTAATATATTTATTTTTTGCACTGTACATTACATTTCAAAGCTGGAATGTTTATTCAAGGCAACATTTTTCTCTCAATTGCCTTTTTTAATAAATCTTTGCTATTTTTATTTTTATTTATAATTAAATTACAGTATATATATACATCTTTGCTTTAATAACAAGTAATAAAAGAAGCACAGAAGTTTTCTATATAATTTAAATACTTTCCATATAACTATATTTATCACCTAAAACGTTCTATACAGTCATTGTAAAAACTCGTTAAATTTATTAAAAAATGTTATTGTTAAGTTGTGTTAAATTCTTACATTTGAATTCTAAAGCGATATAATTATCCAGATAAATCCCTATAATATTATAGTGCTTTAATTGCATGTGAAAAAAGCAGTTATTGTATGAAAATTAGCTGGTATAGCCCAGTTATAAAAGAGATATTTTAAGAAAAATCAAACAATTAAATCCACACTTAAAAGATCAAATTTAGGACGATTATTATCTGAAAATTGCGGTTATTCACTGTGGATTTCTACACCTCGTCTGCTCTAAAAACTCTATACTGCATTATGCATGCAAAATATAAATTATAGGCTTGCAAGAGAGATCGGTGATTTCTATTTATAATCAAAGCTAATTCATATCTGCTGATGTAAGATAACAAACTATATGATCACATTTATTGCAAATAAACTTACTCATCCGATCCCAGTGGCTTAAAAGTCTATAAATATGAGATAACACAAATTCTAAAAATATGTTATGTTAAAACAGGAACACTAGCATATTATTATAGATCCCCTGTTTAATTAAAAAGCGACTACAATTTGAGAGTGGCGAGTTTAAAATATAAATTATGTTGTGTTACTTCGTAATATTTTTGAGGTAAAATATTATAGGTGTTTATTAGTCATTTATTATTTTATTGAATAAAAATAAAAATATTAAGAAACATGAAGAGGCAATATGCAATCAACATTCAAAGTTAGATATCAGACATATTATTAGTCAATTTAAATATTTGGAGCATTTGAAGTCTCCTAATCTACATTAAATGTTTCTTCCTTTTTCTTCCTATAGGGCACAAAAACTATTTTTAATGAAATATGCATTACCTGTTGACTATATATTATATCTAAAGGAAAATGTTATTAATTAATAAAATTCGAAGGCAAATATTTTCTAAAATTAGTTTGAAGTAGTACCTACGTCTTGTCAATCGTATAAGTGGATATTTTACTGTGTATATGAAGCTCAAGGATAAAATAACTAGGATTTTCATTTTTAATTAAAAGAGTGAATATATTTTATTATAGGTAATAATTTCATATTTTCTCAAAAAAAAAGTCGTGAATTAATTATTACTAACATTTCAGACACATCTAAAAGTCTATGCATATTCTTTTTCTGTGATTTAAGAGTACAAACAGAAATAACGCAAGATTTTAGAATAATTGGAAAGGCGATAGGGCAAAAGCAGACTATAATTCTAGAATTTATAGATGAATTTTATAGGAAATATATGCTGAAGTCTGCATTTAATTTGTTATAGTATGGACTTTAATTTTAAAAGGAGGATTTGTCGACATACATTTGCGTAGTTCACCTACATTTAGTTTTAACTATATTAAGTAGGAACTATAAAAATGTTCGTGTACAAACATGTCCATATTGTTTCATTGATTATGTATATGTACGTGATCTGAATGAAGTAATACAAGAGTCATCTTGTATAATTAAGTTAAAATGTTGATCGTTATTTTCATTTTGTAGTTTTGATAATTGAATTAATTAAAAATAGGAGACTTGTATCATTTACAGCATAATGCTGTCAAATTCAGGTATCGTATTATGTTACATATTAAAATGTAAAAAGATATTCAATAAATTCATATATTTGTTTTACTTTTTCCAGAATTCTTGTAAAAAACGTTATATAAACATATTACATATATATATGACACAATATAGCAGCTATCTTATAATACATTTAACACTTTAAAAGCTTATAATATATAAAACAATTGTAGTTTATAATAAATGTAATTGAATATTTGTTTTATTGTTATTTTGTATGTCAAATATTTATGTCAAATGTACATGACATATTTAATTAACTTATTAGATGTCATCGTTTTATTTATTGAAAAATAAAGTATGAATAACTTAAAAAGAAATGTAGTTAATACGGAAAATTAAAACTTCGAAATTTGTAAGCTAAGAACAATTGAAATATTATATAAATTCAGAAGTTTCTTTATTTTTAACTATAATAATCCCCTAATGTTTGTTTTATTATTTTATTTTATTGAAATATAATAAATCTACATATATACTAATATCTTGATATGTAAATCAAGAAGCTTTTGTATATAATTGATTACTATTTTGTATAAGTGCATGAAATTGGATGATTTGCATCAATATTGTAGTTGCTCGCAACAAAGTTGATGAAAACTAAAATAATAATAATACTGAAAAGTGTAACGTTTTGATATTATAAATGCATTCCAATATTCTATATTACTAGTTTACAATCAATATTTGAAGAGCATTCATGAATATCTATTTTCCAAAACTTTAAATATTAAGTTTCTAAGTAAAATAAATGTTTATAATGATATCATCTTTATATCACGGTGTACAATAATGAAATAATGAAATAACAGAACAACAATACGGGCCAATCGAACAAAACTATCAAATTAAATGCTACAGAAACGCATGTCAACAAGAAAATCAGGGATCACACCCAGGTAGTAGAGAAGTCTGCTTATACCAGATCCGTCTAGGAGGACCCATCTATTGTCACGAGACGAGACAAGAAGCGGTAATGGTTGGTCCGACTCAGGTGCGGCCTATTGAGCAGAGGTGAACCAGGTTTTGACTCGATTTCTTTGAGGAGGTGTACCTGTCGGAACCGGAGCATTGACTGCAACAGTTTGCAGACCCCCGTGCGAATAAGAATTGTTGAAGGTTCCCCCCTCCTTTTGTTTTCTTTTGGTTTCTCCAGGTGCAGTATAGTCTCATATGGAGATGGAGTGACGAGCTCTCAGACGGACACAACAACAATAGAATGATCGTAATTAAAACAATTGATAACCTTGTCAATCCCTTCGTCACTTTGTCCCGTCAGATCGTGTACGACCTCTGGCGACGTCCATGATGCACTTCCTTCACATCCCTCAGTCCATAGCCATTGTGCTGAGTGTTTGATTCAATTCGTACTCAATCTCGTCTAACCATCTTGTCCATGGAATTCCTCTTTTTCAGTTTCCCTATCCGATTTCTAGCATGATGGTCTTCTCCAACTCTCCTCTTCAACTCAGAGGTACCATACGGTCGACTCTCTCTAGGGCGGATGTCCAGGACATCTTTAACATTCCCCTCCAGAACACGTTATCAAACGCTGCTATTTTCTAATTTCTGACATTTTGACAGGTCCACGATTCGTACCCATAAAGAAGTGTACTACGAAGTTTCCTTAATTATGCTTTTTCTTGATGTGGTAGTGATATTTTTGTCTTTCCAGAGTTATTTAAGCCCGGTGGCTGCAGCTCTTCCCTGGATGATCTGTCTGCTTATTTAATCTTTGCAATCAACATGGTTCTTCTACTGTCACACCATAGGTGAAACCATCTAAACACTTCAAGTGATTCACCGTCAATTGTGAAATTGTTTACAGTTTCAATAGCCATTTCTTTCGTTTTCTTTATACAAAATTGTATTAATATCGAATCATACTTTCTCATTTTCTGCCTTGACTGCAACGATTAGGCTTTTTAGGTTCACCTTCGTCTCTGCCATAAGAGCGGTGTCATCAGCATATCTCAAGTTGTTTACATTCAGTCCGCCTATTTTTATTCCGGTTTCCATTTTATTTAGACTTGCGTTTCTCCTAATCAACTCGCTGTATAAGCTGAATAGGTAGGGAACCTCTTTTTCAATTTTTAAGCATTTACTTTCTCCATATTCTGTTGGAACTGTAGCTTCTTGTTCTGCATGAGGCTTTCTCAGCAGACATGTTAGAAGATCAGGAATCCCCTCATGGTGTTCCAAAGGTGTTCGTGGTCAACACTGTCAAATGCTTTGCTGTACTCGATAAAGCAGAAGTATACTGACTGCTGATGTTCTTCTGATCCAACTGATGCTGGCTATTTTGTCTTGTGTTCCTGTTTCTTCTGAGCCCTGCTGGCTCTTTAAATATATATTTTTTTCATATGAACTTCGTCTGCTCTATATGATATTGAGTATAACTTTGCAAATGGGAGATATTAGATGAATAGTCTGATTGTTTACACATTCACGAGAATCACCTTTCTTGGGGATATAGGGATATCGACCAATTGTTTCCATTCTTTGCTTGATATTCCTGAGTTAGATAGTTGAGATTAAATTAAGATTTAAATGTTTAGGCGTATATGAATTCAAAATACCCAAATAAATTAAAAACGTAATACATGCCATATATAATTTACTTAAGTAAAAATAAAAAATAAATAAAAAATGTAAATTTATAAATATTTTTTAATAAATATATTCTTCAAAAAGCAGCCAACTTTGTAACTATCGCTGACAAATAAATTTTCTCAAAACATACAGTTATTCTCGATAAAATTTTAAGAGGTATTTCTAAAGGAAATTAGATAATAATACATATTTACATATAATACCTAATTTATCTTTATGATAGAAAAAATGCTAGAATAAAATTAGATTTTGGAGATATGATTATATCAGTATTTTATATCATTTGTATCATATTTGTATATCATATCTGCTCAAATTGTAAACATGCAGTCATATAATTTTATAGATTTGAAACATCTTGAATTACATGTATGTAACCGTTGAAAAAATGAGTGAATAATATCAAATTTAGATAAGCTCACATTAATATAAATGTCATTTATCAGTATCTTATTGAATTTTGCATTCGCAAGTTAGCTGTTTTTAAATGAATGTTTAATACTTATATACATACAAGGTAATAAAAGACAATGCTGTTAATAAATAGAGATAACATTTTAAAAAGGATTGATATTGATATCATTAACCTTTCTTTTTATTTAACACCTTTTGATGGACATGTACAATATAACAAAACAATATTTTAAAGTGTATGTCAGCTGTACAGTTTTTTTTAATATTAATAATTATAATAACATACACAATATTTATGTTCAGAGTGTATTACAAACTGAAATTAATAAAAGATATAAAAACAAAACCCTATTCTTTCCACTTCCATTTCCCTCCTACATAATATGACACATATAATTTAACATATCTATTTTCTTCAACACTGTACAAATATTTATTGGAGCTTATACAATGCTCTATTGTTTGTTTACAAACCGTGTTGCTTTTTTTTTCAATATAGACAATAATAAAAATAGGTAATCTTCATCGATATACAACAGACATGGACAACACCAATAAATCAAAAGAATTAATATACACTGTACTTAGGTAATATCGATAGTATCCTTATAATAGTATACATAGAGGTATTTTACCATGAAATATATAAAACAAATATTTCAGTCGTAGTAAATGATAAATACTTTCTATAGATGAATGAAAAAAATATAGTTACAAATATACCGATAATTATAGTCAGTTCAATGTGCTATAGTTCGAGAATCTGTTATGTTATATCTGAATTTCAAAGTTCACATGATAATACCAATATTTCTTTCAAATCACTATATATAATTATATATTATTCTCGGAATTTTTTATTTTCTGCTGTTATACAAATTAATAATATACTATTCTAATGCTTTTATAATTATGATGGGGATGTGAGGTCATTAGGTTAGGCCTCTTATCATTTTAAACTGTCTAGTAGAGTAAAGTTTGGAAATGTGTAATTAAACCAAACTGTTACATTGAAAAATGGCGAAAGATAATTTTATATAATGTAGGTAAGAATATTATGACAAATAGATACATATATATGTATTTATTTTTAAATATAATTACATTTTAAAAACATTTTCAGCAAGAAAACATATTTTTAGTGTATTTCGAGATTACTATTTTAACTAATTTGTCGTTTTTGTCGACGAATTTGTCGATTTTTAGACATATATGTATGAATAAAGAAAATATGTTTTATTCATGTTAATTATATTTTTATATTTTTGTGCATGTTTAGTGTGTAGTCATTGACCACCCTACGTGGTGCACATTAGTAAATGTAGCGCCAATAGCAATATTACTCAATCTAATTTAACCAATCCATGACAGTGAAATTTGCGAAAGGGGAAATTAACACGTGCCCATCCAAAAGAAGGTCTGACAGAATCCACAACATACAAAATTCGTGATTCTGTCCTAATTACAAATCCAATTTAGCTCAGCATTTATGACTTTGTCAATCGATGTTATTGAAAGTATTTTTTGGTATAACAAACCAATATAATCCAATATGACAATCCAATAAATTTGGCGGTGATATAACTTTCATGGAAATTATTTATTACAGATGTAATCGTAGAAGAGATTTAGAACATGTCTGTGATCAAACTGGATTTGCTTTATGAACAATAATCATATCAATGAGGAAATTATGTTGCAAGACATTTACACATACATTGGTAATCGATATCAAATTGGTAAATTGGTAAAATTGGTAAATTCACTTTGGAATGAAAAAGATGGTGACCATTTAGGCAAAGCTTCAATGTCACAAAATACATTTTCCTTGATAAATAGAATTCTTCGATTTGATGATCTTCGTACTCGTGCTGAACGCCGCCAAAATGACACAATTACTGCTGTAAGACACATTTGTAATTTGTTTACTAGTAATTGTTCATTACATTGGACTCCAGAACAGCATTGTACCGTAGATGAACAGATCGTTACATGTCGGGGAACTTGTCCAATAAAGGTATATGACTAATTAAAGCCTGAGAAGTACGGAATGAAAATATACCACAAATGTGATTCAAGCACACATTTTGTTCTCTTTTTCGAACCTTACGTCAGTGGTGTTTTTGTTTTTAAAAGACTGGCAATCAATGTCCTAGTTTCACAGGGCACTGGCATTTGTGCAGACTGGTTTTGACAGATTATTCTTTAGTGGAATGGTGCTTCCAATGGGAAATCACAGTTTTAGGTACAATTCGAAGTGATAAACGAGGTAATCCTTACGTGGGAATCCTGAATGTTACAGCAGATTTGTTTATGCTCCTCATTGTACTTTAGCTGCCCACCAACCTCATAGACACGCAGTGCGAGATTTCAAGGTAGCATTATGTCTCTCGTCAGAACACCTAACGGATGCTACAGATTTCTTGACTTTGGAAAACCACATTCCATTCTTGCCTACAATCAAAATCAACCTGGTGTTGATTGCTTTAATTGGTGTGTTCAAAAGAATACTCTACCAGAAAACCTACTCGTCGTTGGATAATGCGATTTTTTTATAATATACTAGACATTGCAGGCCTCAATTTTTCCCTGCACAGTTTGAAAAGGTGGAAGAAAACTCTTTTTGGCAGCATTAGCAAAATATCTAACAAGACAAGGACTGGAAATGTGTGCACAACATATAAGATTACCAAGGTCAGTAACACAAAGTCTTCTTGTGTTTGAAATAAATCTTCCTCAACGTATTGCTCCAGCTATTCCTAATCAAATACCTATCTATAGAATCTGTCCCGTCTCGTGGCTCGAAAACGAAAGAGCAAACAGTCATGTGACACTTGTCCCCGAATGGTGTGTGGCGAACACAGTTGAGTAACATGAACCTGTCTAAATTATCTAATTAGAGAATAGAAAGATGCCTATATTACATGTGCATGTAAACATATTATATATATATAATTTGGCTGTATAAGCTTGTAAACAATATGCTTGAAATGTGTCTCACATTACTTTAATTTATAATATTATACATAAATATTATATCCTAAAACATAATTGACTCCTTAAATGCCTTTGGGGTCTGTCTGAACCCCTCTTGGATATCCGTGTAAGAAAAATTTGGGGCGGATATGCATATGTTAAAGGCTCCACACCACCCCCTGTGCATAGCTTAAATATGTACGCAGCTTTTAGATATTGTCAATGATGCTTGTGCCTATTGTATGCGCATTATTGGTGTATATATAAATATATATAATAATTAGAAAATATTTAAAATATCAAGATAAAAATAAAACACTTACTAATCAAATTACAGGACCGTGTTTCATAATCAATATAAGTTATATTTTGTCAAAAAAAGTAGCATTGATTTATATATTCAATTTAGTTGACAAACCTTAACGTGCCTCATTCAGTATACATATATGGATAGTAATTTAAAAAATAATTTCTTGTATATTCTTTAAAAAATCTAAGTTACGCATGATAAATTCCAAGTAATCCACTACGCACCCATGTTTGCTTCTTATAACATTACAATCTCCGGCTTTTCGGCTCAATAAATAAAGTCTGTATATTTAATATAAAAGGATTTTAAATGGAGCCTTGAAGGAATCGAGATATTCTAAAGGGAATAGGTAGACAGAGTAAGCATGAGGGACATGTATTCAATATCACTGAATATTTAGATAATATTTATATATAAATAGAAAATAATTAAAAGTGCAAGATATAATCGGCGATGATTAAATCTTGGAAAACTAGTAATGCTTTATAATACTCGTATAAATTTGACCTAAGATGAAAAGCTATGTCTTAGTAATATGGAATCATATACGCACTATATCATGTATATCATGTATATCATTAGGTACAGGAACGTGATACAAAAAGAACAATTAAATCATGAATAAAGACATAATTGCATTTGTGTGGAATTATTTTCATGCTATTTAAGTTTCTTATTCATAAATATGTTTAGCTTCCAGATTTAATTTCTCGAAAAATGTAAAACCCTTCGAACCTTAAATATTTATGGCCAATGTATTGTTCTATATATTGAGTCAATAGTGGTTTCATGACTGTCTAATTTCAATTGCTTAATGAATATCATTATATCATTAATAATGGAAATGTTTTGTTTTCATTAAAATTTCATATAAAAAGCCATGCGAAATTTAATTTAAATTCCAGCAAAAAGCGAGAAATATCAGATACTCTGAATACATAAACTTTCTAATCATTTGACTGGACATGACTTATTTTATGAGATACTTATCTGTCACAAAATTCAATGAGGGATCAGCTAGCTGTTCATTCCCATCGAGACTAATTATATTCACTTCAAAAACGTGTCATTTTACTGTTCAGATTTAGATTATTGAAATGGGAGACAATTTTCGAGAAGTCTGACATTTTCAAATACCACAAAAATATGTTTAAAACGTGTTTTTTTGTGATTCAATTATAAGTAATAAAATTATTAAAATCAAATCCAAATATATATTCTTCAAACATCAATATAATATGTTATTACATTTGATTTATTTACATATTTACTATGACATTTAAACAAATAGATAATATTCTTATTCTTAATTGTATAAGTTTCTATCATTTTTTTCTTTATTAAGAAGTTTACATTTATACACTTATAAAGTATACATTTTTCGTTTTTAAACTATGTTTTTATGCATGAGTTTTGTCCATAATATTTAAAGCACGTGTTTTTCTAAATACTTGTGATGTTTTATTGTGTCTAATTATTATTTTTAATTTTAACTTTACAAATTTGGCCTATTTTAAAATCTGTGCTCATTATATATTTTTTATTGGGTTTTCATTATATATTGATAGCGAATCAATTTTCTATATATACATACATATATATTATTATATATAAATTCAACAACAAAAAAATGTTAAAAGATGATAATGCATTTTCATGAGAATTATATTACACAAGCAAGTAGATTTGCTTAAATTGATAACGTTATTATTCGTGAATAAGCAATGCTATAAAATTAGCTCTCTTTACCGCTACGTTACTGTCTGAAATCGGTAAGCCATTTCATTTATAATATACATCTTATAAACAACGTAATTAGATACATAGCTAGCTAAAATACCCGGCTACTGAAGTCTGTATGTAAAACACAATGAAACGTAAATACATATTATCCGAATAACTGCAAATTGTATTTAATATGCCCTCTTGTATTTTATTCCATCAAGGTTCGTATCTGTTTTAACTATAGGTAATACCGCATTTGTATTTTTGATATTTAATATATTGTCATACATACCATCATACCGTCAGGCTATAATAACTATATAATAACTATAATAACTATAAATGCTATCATATAATAAGAGCACTAAAGCCTTTGATATATTCCATATTCCATATCCGATATGAGTGTTATGTTATCAAGTTAGTTTTTTTAACGAATATTAACATTATATGTGAACTGTTGGAAATTGCTTCATTAAACTCAAGATTATACCTACCCTATCAAAAGGTCAAACGTATAACCTATAAAACATAAACATTTACAAAACAATATACCACATTATTATCTGTATTTCAAACGATGGCTGTTAAATAGCAAGCGTTGTGCAATAAACACATATTTCTTAAAGGATTGTTGACAAATTGACTTTTAAACAAACATTTAATGCAATGTATAATAACTTCCATCCATTTCAAATAAATGCATTGTTATATATATATATGTATATTGCAATATAACAATCAAATACTGCTTCTCTACAAACGAAGTGAGCGTATTTCAAGATTCATAGAAAACAATTAATGCTTGTGAAATTACAAATATTACTTTTATAGTAAAAGGAAAAGCTAAGTCACAAACAGACTAAAAATTACTATAATTCAAATGCAACTATCCAAAGGATCGATAACAAATATTTTAATACCTATTTACTGGGTACAATATTATCATCTACTATTTATTTTCGTACTAAAAATGTCTATAATAATACTAAACATAATAATGATAATTTATTTTAATTTAATATGTGCCCAATATTTAAAGTACAGCTAAAATTCAAATATTTATAGGCATGATTTGTATTGAAATTGAAATATAATATGTTACTTAATAATATAAGAAAATAAAAGGAAAAAGCCGACGTGTAAATTAAAATTAATTAAGACAAATTAATTAAGAACAACAATAGCCCTATATATTTCGTTGTTAATCCCACTCATCAAAGGTAAAAACGAAATATAAGGCTATTGTTATTCGTAATGATTTTTTCTTAATTGTTCGTCATTTCCACTACATCGACGGCTTTCTCCTTTCATTTACTCATATTCAATGTTAGACTGGGAGAGAACTATGTCTTTTTACAATATTACTTAATATATATGTGTATGTATATATACCAGATAAATAGTAATTTATTATTATTATTATTGTGCTATTAAATAGAAAATTATATCATTTAATTAGATACACTATTTAAAAGTCACAAGCAGACGTCTTGTAAACTTTATAGAAATAATGTATAGGCAACACTATACTTCGTATAGAACTCATATAGAACGAAGAGATGCAATTATTATTTAAGAACAATGAATAGTAGTGTCTATTGACTGTATGCAGGGAAGTAGGAAATTGAATTATGTATGTATATGAATAAAATACATAACACTTTATTGCTTTATTGCTTTATAAATAAACTCTAAATGACTTTGTTGGAGTGGACTCTTTTTTTAATTACGACAAATGTTATTAATTTTATCTGTTCTCCAATAATTAAAACAATTTAATCTATTTTATGACATATAAATGGTTAAATTGTCTCTTTTATATATTATTTAAATTTAAAAAAAAACTGAAATACATAAATCCAACATTAATAAAAAAATAATTGCGTGTTATTAACAATAAAATTATTCCATATATTTAATCATTTTAATTAATGACATATTTATTTAACAATAGCTTACACGAATAAGAAATAAAATAAAATGTAAATAATAATTTTCTTGAATACAGATTTACTTGTCTACAAAATCTAATGAACATAATACACAGTAACATATCCAGTAACAAATACACACATTTATTGTGTGCTAGTGTGTAAAAAGAGCTGGATTTCGGCTGATTGTTTGACACACATAATGCAGTATATATCAAAGGTACAGCATATAATATTGTCATTAATTATAGTAGTATTACTATTCATCGTGAAATAATAACATAAGAATAATTTATTAGATTATGTCTGATTGTATGCGATAAAAGGAAATATGTAAAAAAAGATATCGTGTAATTATTTCAATTGTCAAATAAATATAATTGCTTTTTAAGTATTTGTTTTGTACACCAATGTAGTAGTGTTCTTTACATAATAATACAAAAATGTAATATTGGAATCTTATACAATAACGTTATAAAGTTTGTGTAGGACCATCTATTTAATACTTTATATAAATAATATAAAGTTCTTGATAAAAAAGTATAATTTTGGTTATGATGTATTTATCGTAATTATCTAAACTATACTGACCCGAATAATCTACAAGAACAAGTATGAATGAAGTAGGTTATGCAAGCACAGTGAAGAAGATAAAAGAGAGAATGAAGAAGAACCACAAGAAACCAAAATAGCACAAATAAAACAAAATGATAATAGACGAATGAAGTACAGAATGCATGACTGCTACTCTTTATGTTCATACATTCTAAGAATCTTAGAAAATAGTAGAGTTGAAAAGATTGAAAAAGTGTCCAGAAGAACAATCCTTAAGAAAGCACTTCCAAGCATTATTTGCACATATGCTAAGTTCTAGAACTTAATAAAAATGTATTGACAAGAACTTTATTTGAAAAATGCTAATGTCAGATCAGAAATCAAAAAACAAAAGCATAGACAGAAAAAATAATAATAAAAACTAAAGAGTAGATTATGGTGCGGGACTTCGGACTTTCTGTAATTTTGTTTAAATGGAATTTGTGCGCGCAAATCCATCCCACTTCACATAATACCACACAATTAGACAATTTAAGAAATATCTAAATCGTATCATTTGAATCAAGCATTGTTAGATATTGTTAAAGGAGATATAGGGCTTATTGTTACTAGTATTTTCGTGCCGCCTCCAAATTGGACTTCATTCCGGTGCTTTTAAAACACACATTAAATATTCGTACCAAATGTATATATTTCAAAGGCGCGTATAAACGGCTAATTTTAAAATTTAAGCATATTTTAAAATTTGAATTTAGCGCCCTGTGTTTATTGAATGGTATTTGCGAATTTCGAAAATCTCCGTTTCTGAAGATAACATATTTTATTTTCAAGCACAATTTTATTTTTAATTTTAATTTTTGCAGTCAAATTAATATTATTTTTTTAATTGAAACATATTTTTTTAGTTTTGCAAATCTTATGTTCTTTGATTATTTCGCGTATTTAATTATTTTTAAAAGTACCGCGTATTCTTCAATATTTTGATATTTTCGCATTTTTTAGATTTTAATTTTGTGAGCAAATTATGTCGCTTGAAGATGGATATGCAGTAACAAATATGCCCACGCATATTTACGTTCTGAACTAATTTTATCCCCAGTAGGAGGAGGGTGAGTGGAGGGAAGGGGTATGAAGAAGAAACGCACCTTTCTTACAACAACTCACTGATAAACAAATAATATAGCATTATAGATTAGAAATCGATGGCTATAATGATTGAAACTGAGCGGCCGAAGTTTTAATCATTATTGCCGGAGATTTTTAATCCATAAAGTTATTGTACATTACAATTGAGCATAACTGGTAAATATTTATATTGTTAAGTTATGCAAGCAATTTTTAAATTCAAATATTATTGTAATATTGACATATTTAAAATAATATGAAAATAACTGATTGATTTGATGTAAGCTGAAGCCAATATACCTGGTAATATGATTTCTGGACTGGATACAGAAATACTTGAATTTGCGACTATACAATCTAATGAAAGAATTGTAGTTGAATTAGATCCTAATTTTTTAAATGATATTAATTTAGAAGAAATTGAAAATTTTGATAATGTTCTTACTGAAGAAGAAAGAAACGAACTGAACAAAATCGAGAAAGAAAACGTGCCATCAAATACTCAGAAAGAAACGGAGTCTCATGTAAAACGTCTACAGTCATTTCTCTGACAAAGAAAACTCAGTCCAGATTTTGCTTTTGTTCTTGAAAAAATACTAAATGACTATCTTTGCTTATTTTACAGTCAAATTAGAAAAGCAGACGGCACTTTGTATTCACCATCTTCAATGATTTGTTTTCGGGCTTCGTTTCATCGATATCTCACGTCAACTGAAATTAATAGACAAGTAGATATTCTACATGGGCCGGAATTCAAAAGAGCTAACTCAATATTGAAAGGAATGATTGGTAAATTCATTCGCGAAGGCAATGCAGTTAAAAGCAGTTATGTTGACATTTCCGAAAATGATCTTGAAAAAATTCAGACATATTTTCTGATTCCACTAATGTAACTGTTCTAATTGCTTTAGAGACGTTTACATGTTCGAAGTTCTTTTGTATAGTTCTCATGATTATTTGTTATTAGATTTATTTTTATTTGACTTTCTTTCCTAAAAATAATTTAAAACATGTTTCCCTTGCAGTTTTCTGTTAGCCCTTACGGCCAGTTTGTTAACCTTGCCCATGTTAAGCCCAACTCTCCTTTTTTAATTTTCCGCGCGCCCCTTAATTTATTCAGTCATTACAGGATGGAGAAAAATTTTATCAATCAAGGAATTTATTGCAACTCAACAGTTAAATAATTTGTAATTTTTTCTCAAACTTTCTTAAATAATTTATCTTTTCAATTATCAATGTTTAATTTATTTTGTATTTTATAATTTGTTTTTGTTATTTAATAGTTATGTTATAACCTGATAAAGTGAAATTCATGTTAATAAAGTTTAATTGATATAAATTAAAATCTTCATTGTATTTGTTTTAAAATATGGACTCTGATTTTGATTATTTTACTTTGTCAAAAAAAACCTGAATTATAATTTTATTAAAAAGTTTAGCTGAACTTAATAATTGTGTGCATATTCGTATGCGTATAAAAATTAGTTAAGAAAATTATGGTTTTGACTGTATTATTTCTAACTAGGTATTCAAACTTAATAAAAGAATCCATCAAACTTAGTTAAAATGCAAATTATAATAGAGAATATACCTGAAAAATGTATTTGTTTGTATTAAATCATATTAATTTACCGATATATACAATATATACATATGTAGTAAGGTTAAAATAATAATAGTGATGTATAACAAAAAATTAGTAAATAAGTCTTATTAATGGTATAAATTGAATTATTTAGTACTTCAAATGAATTAGCTTATTATACAAAAATATGTACCAGTGTGAGATTCATCTCTTTTCCCAGAATGTTCATTATATTACAGTTGTCAGAAGTCTGTTATAAAATGCCGAAGAAGTCAATAAGGCTTACAAAATAAATAAAAAAATTAGACATTCGAAGCCTCTTTTTTTTAACGATCACAGAGTCGCAAAAATGAAAGCCAAGAAATGAGTTTCAATTGTTTTTTATATTATTTTATATTAATTAGTTTAATATACAGTAACAAAATATGTACCTATTTATATGAGTTCCATTTCCAATAATTATTTCTTAATTTTTTTTATGGATTTTTCAGTTTACATATATTCATGTTGTTTATGACATTGTTAAAGTAAGACTGTTGTACTCATAGATATCGTAACATTGTTTATCTAATGTTACTAGTTAAAGATAATGTTACTAGAGAATGTTATTACGATATCTATGGTTGTACTGATTTTATTGCGGTAACAATTCCAGCAATTATTCTAAAATGATCAATCAATCTAAATAAAAAATACCGAGTCGCAAAAATGAAAGGCAAGAAATGAGCATGCATAAACGTATAGATCAATATTTTATACAGTTTATTTTATACTGAACGAAGTGATGTCTGTGATCTACTTCATAAACAGTAGATGCTGAATAATTTAAAGTAAACTGAGCGTAAGCGAAGTTTACTTTTAAATGTATGAAGCATCTACTATTTA
>JAYRBW010121280.1:0-17024 GCA_036023295.1 Invenusta paracnida
ACATTCATTAAACCAAAATATATTTTATTCCAACACCTAATTTAATCCATACCTCGTAATCAAAAGACGCACCGGTAGCACAAATCAATATACTTTAATATGGTCGTACATATCTGTGGGAACAAATGCTACCCAAAAGCTTTTTGCTAGATAATGTTTTTAAAATTCAGAGCAATTAAATTGTTTATATTGTAATTATAGTAAAACAGTTTTAAATATACATGCAATGCATTATACTTTACACACAACTTGCGCATTTTGAAATTGTATGAATATTATATACTCAAATTAATTTAATAAAAAATAATTCATACTGTCTATTACTAGATAGCCATTTACATAAAAATGCTTAAAACGATTTTTTATTGACTAAAATTTACAGCGCGATGTTTAATCTATGAAATCAATGAGAGTCAAAAATATATTTCAGACATGTTAACAACGTGTAAACATTTTGATATGTATTAATTTAATGTTTCCTTTTGTTTTAGGTTTATGCCGTAAAGACGGTACTGCAGCGCCCGCTGAGTCTCATTCAGGGACCTCCTGGTACAGGAAAAACTGTGACATCAGCAACAATCGTCTACCATTTGAATAAGATCAACCAGGTAACATTTATTTTGATGCTCTTTATACACTTTCAGAATATTCGTGTTTAGTTATTCCCAATGTATTAATTAAGCTTATTAAACATAAAGTGTCTGAATTGCCCACTATATTTGGTAATAAGTTCCCACGCATAGAAACTAACGAATGCTTTCCATAGAAAGAAAGTATATCTACTTCACGTGGCTATCTCTTGATAACTAAACCAATCCAATTAAAATTAGTATAAGATATTGAATTATATCTGCATTGCTGAGGCAAGTACCTACTCAAACAAAAAACTCTCTTGTCATGTGACCCACAGGGCCAAGTCTTGGTATGCGCTCCCAGCAATATCGCCGTAGACCAATTGACCGAGAAGATCGACCAGACCGGTCTCAAAGTGGTCCGTCTATGCGCCAAGTCCCGAGAGGCTCTCCAGTCGCCCGTTTCTCGCCTATCTCTCCATGTCCAAGTGCGCAATGCAGAGGGATATCACGATCTCAAGAAGCTGCAACAGCTCAAGGATGAGACTGGCGAACTGTCCCAGCAGGATGAGAAGCGTTACCGCGTTCTCAAAAAGCAGTGTGAACGTGAGTTCTGTCTCCTTTCCTACTTTATTGATGTCGTTGCAATCGTAGACATCGATTATGATAGATGGGTAGTGGGATCAAAACTTAAATATTATAAATTATTAAAACAAAGTTAATGTTGTTCAAAAGACAAAATCTGCTCTGGGAATATTTTATTAACATTGAGACAAGTATTTTTTCTCTAAAAGTAGGTAGGCAAGTCACTTATTCCAGATACTAGAACAAACAATTTACCATTTTCATAACATAATGTGATTATTTCGATGACAAACCGAGATATCCTTTAACTAATTTTGATATAACAAATAGACCACCATACAGCATGTAATCATCGATTCTATGCAATTGGACCAATAAACACAACTTGGTCCTCTTTCTATGTAGGTGAACTCTTGACTCACGCCGATGTGATCTGCTCGACATGCGTGGGCGCCGGAGACCCCCGCATCTCACGGATCCCCTTCCGCGCAGTTCTCATTGATGAGTCTACCCAGGCCACCGAACCCGAGTGTATGATCCCCCTGGTGTTGGGCTGCAGACAGGCCGTGTTGGTGGGTGACCACTGTCAACTGGGGCCCGTGGTTATGTGCAAGAAGGCTGCCAAAGCTGGTCTCTCGCAGAGCCTTTTTGAGCGTCTCGTTGTCTTGGGTACACGGCCCATCCGCCTGCAGGTTAGTTAAAGCCTTCTTATTTAGTCCGCTCTATTTTTGCTCAAATATAACAGAGCTCATTTTGTGGTATGTATAATTTCAAATTTTATAAAGCCAGGTGTTAATCGTGGGCACTAAGCGCTAAAAGTTGTTGAAATCGGTTTTAGTTGAAATTTTAAGCGCCATAAAAGCCTACACTAGATATTTGTAACAGTCATAATACACTTTTGTTGAGTTTACTAAAAAATTTAGGGGCTACTATAGTGAGTTGATTATGCAGTGTAAAGTTATACGTTATTTGTAATATTTAGTATTTAGTATTTAAATACAAAGACTGCTAAGTATAGAAAATATATTATTATTTACTATGTCTCCAATACAATTTGACGTAGATATAGAGCTAGGGGCTCGAATATTTAGACCTAGGTATGATCCATTTAATGATTAGAGGCGCAGAATTGTTTGCACGATATAATTTTCTAAACAGGTGGAGGAATTGTGTAATAACTTGCGTCCTCAACTTGAGCACGTAACTCTACGTTCACAAAGTTTGTCTGTAGAGGCACAAGTTTGTACAGCGCTACGTTAGTATAGTCACGGCGGTTATTTTACCTGTGGTCGATTGAATGCTTCCACGCCGTCTCACAAGCTCTGTGTGATAAAAGAGCGCAGTATATCCAGTGTCCGACTTCAGATATTATTCGTGAAACTAAAATGAAAGTTTTTGAATTATATTATGCTGCTTTAGTTTTCTAAAAGTTATTGGAGCAGTTGGTGGGTGTCATATCGAAGTAAAATCATAATTTTTACTTCTAGTCGAAGCATCATTTGTGAACAGAAGGGGGCACTTCATCAATTGCCATATAGCCAATTATTTTCAATTTAAAATATTACGTTGCGTTGGCCAGGTAGCACCCATGATGAATCTTTTGGAAATGGGTGGTTATTGGGAGATTCAGCTTAGTTAACCTCAATTTAAATTACTTATCAGTCATCAATGGCGCCATTTGACAATCCACTTAGTCAAGTTCAACTATGTAACAATACTGCTCACAAAAATGGAAGTTGTGTTGAGAACTGGAATGGTCTATTCAAATCTCACTTTCGTTGTCTTACTGAAACGATGATTTGCGAACCCTTGAATGTTTTAAAATTAAATTTAAAATTTAAAATACAAAGCTTAAAATTTATATTATATATTACAAAATAATAATAATAAAAAGGATTCAATGGCAGGATTCAACTGCCTTTATTTCTATCATTCTTTTATAATATGCTTCCGGTAGTATTCGGTGTTCCGGTGGATACCACCGTGATTTTTTTAATGTGAGGTTACAGTAACCATAGGAGTTACAGCAGGTGCAAGTAGATTTTGTCTTCAGGTCACTTTCATTTGATTCAAAATCGAGTCGTGTTTCTTTACTTTTGGACTGCACCAGAAATTTCTGAAGTAAATGGAGAATATATAACTAATTGAATACTATATACATAATTTAATAATCAAGTATTCGTACCTATTGCTTTCATTTCAAAGTAAATGATATGCATTTACGATAGATAAAAGAAATAACTGTACGAATCAAATTAATCGTAACAACAGACTACTAAAGTTAATATTAAAATAAATATCAGTGAATTTTACAAGTTTTAAGATTTCCACTTTCATTAATTTTATAGCAACAATGCCCAAACAAATAACAATTTTACTTTCCAAAACTCCTTGTGCATAATTCGCAGCAGCATTATCTCTGGGATTCAATGTGTCTTCATCCATATCGTCATCGAGGTCACATCCTCTAGTTTTATTCCGTTCCACGTTTCTTTTTCTTTCGAAGTCAGCTACTTTTTTCTTAAGAGCTTCTCTATGACACTGCCACTGGCTGCGTAAATTAATGTTCGTTAATTTGGTCAACAATTTTAGTCTACACTTTTTAATTTGGGTATAATCATTCCAGTGTTTACCCGTCAATAGCTCATTATGGTGGGTAAGTGACGACAACAAAACTTAATTTCCTCATTTCCGTATATTCCATTTTGGGCATTACGCTTTGCAGTGCGGCCATTGTATGTTGTAAGAGAAGGAAAGTTTATAATTTTATTGTTTATTTCCAAAAAGGTTCTTTTGTAAATCATCCAGAGAATAGAATGGTAATAAAATATGTATTGATTATTTTTTTAAATTTTAATGTACGCACATACTAGAAATTCTTGTATTACTTTACTGTAAGTCGATATAATACGATGTCTAGGATGAAGGCTACTATACTATAAATGTTATGCTAAAAGTATTTAGTCCTAACTGTGCGTTTGTGTCCGTCAATTAGTGAGAAAACGTATTCACTAAAGGTGTTTGGTGACGCCCGTCCCTGACATTCAAAGTTAAGGATCTGATTGTGTTAATACGTGAGTAATTAACTCTATAATGCCAAAATTTGAATAATATTATAGCATAATTAATTAAACTTTTCTGAATTAATCTTACTTTTATACAGAGTATTGACATGGATATTTACAATGCCATCCGATATTATCAATGAATTGTACAAATTAGTGGTATAGCAATTGCTGTTCTCATCCATTTCAGGTGCAATACCGCATGCACCCAGTCCTTTCCGCTTTTCCCAGCAACATCTTCTATGAGGGCAGTCTTCAGAACGGTGTCACAGCGGCTGAACGTTTGCACCCCATGGACTTTCCCTGGCCCAGCCCTGAGCGTCCAATGTTCTTCTACTGTACCACGGGCCAAGAAGAGATTGCCAGTAGTGGAACCTCTTATCTCAATCGGACTGAGGCCTCCAATGTTGAGAAATTGGTCACTAAGTGAGTTTTTCCGCTTCTCCAACGCTACCGACATCCATTAGTTCCGCAATCCGAGGATTAGTTTAGATCACTAAAATTATAAATGATTTATATGTATGAATGTATATTGTGCTATATCGGTGTGTTTCATTTTTAACCAATTTTGCAATTTTCAAATAATGTGATATACTATCTATAAAAGTAACCAGGTAATAACTCAATTTGAAGCCAAAATTTATAGTTACGTCTATTCCGAGCTCGTTTTTCAAATTTGTATAGAGAGTGTCATTTAAAATGTATCCGGATTGTATATAATATTTCTCGTCATCAGTAATTATGATAATTTAATATTTATTATGAAAAATAGTCACAATTGATATTAAATATTGGACGCATTCTTGTCTCCCTGATGTTAGAATGCTGAAGGCAGGTATACGGCCCAGCTCTATCGGTGTCATCACGCCCTACGAGGGTCAGCGCGCCTTTCTGGTTCAGTACTTCCACTTCAGCGGCTCAATGAACACTAAAATGTACCAGGAGATTGAGGTGGCGAGTGTCGATGCTTTCCAGGGACGCGAGAAGGACTTTATCATCCTCTCTTGTGTGCGCGCCAATGAGCACCAGGGCATTGGCTTTCTCAACGATCCACGTCGACTTAATGTTGCGCTGACAAGGGCACGCTACGGTCTCATTATCGTTGGCAACCCCAAAGTTCTTTCTAAGGTTGGCGCTTTATTTATCTTTCATAAAAGCAAAGATACTCCTTGTTTTTATTTGTAGTTTTGCTTGACTTGCAAAACTTCCATAACTTCTGCTACGTATGATTTAATAGAATGCCATTCTATATATTGAATTGCTCTGTAGCAGCAGTAGTAAATCAATAATTCCATTGTTTTCCTCCCATTCTGTAGCAACCCCTGTGGAACCACCTCCTTCACAACTTCAAGGAACAAAATCTCCTGATGGAAGGCCCCCTGAACAATCTCAAGGAGTCTCTCATGCAGTTCTCAAAGCCTCAGAAGCTCGTTAACCCTAACAATCCTGGTGCCCGCTTCATGTCAACTACGATGTTCTCAGCCCGTGACTACCTCAACCCTGCCACGACTGCACACCCTATGCAACCCCCTTCCAGTGTCGGACCCCAGTTTCATCAAGGTCTCCCACAGTCGATGCACCCTCATCACCACCACCATCATCATCTGGCCGCACAGCACATTATCGATCCAATTACCTACATTGGTCCCACGCGACAGTACGCCACTGCTGCGTCGAATGCAGCCCTCCCTATGCCCCTGAGTATGGTGATGCCGCCGCATCCCTTCAGTTTCCTGCCGCCACATCATCCGGGCGGGCCACCACCACAAGTTCAAGGTAAACAGCTCACTTGATTCATAAACATTCCA
Organism: Invenusta paracnida; assembly: GCA_036023295.1. Lineage (NCBI taxonomy): Eukaryota > Metazoa > Platyhelminthes > Proseriata > Coelogynoporidae > Invenusta > Invenusta paracnida. The sequence goes on from JAYRBW010121280.1 coordinate 6,031, forward strand.
ATATTAATGTAAAGGTGTTTTTTCAGATTACTATATATTGGTTTTATACTATTTTGTTGAAATCTTAGTGCCTTTTATATTCTGAGTAATAATTTATATTATATAAGAGTTTGTAATAATTACACAAGTATTTTTGTTCACCACTCACATATCTCTTCTCAGTCACCGTATGTTGTAACAAAACCAATTCAAAGTACTAATTGACAATAATAACAAGTAAGATGTAGAAATTTTTGTGACATTTACATACATACAAACCACTAATTCATTTTTATGAAGAAAAATCACACGCAAACGTTCCTTATTTTTTATTAATCTATTTTGTGTAACTGAAATAGTTCTAAAAGAATAATTACAATTATAATATAAATGTAAGTCTAATATCTAATGTAAGATTGGACTAAATACACTATTTCAGGGCCACCCCAGACATCTACCCAGCCTCTTGGACCCAGTATGCGAGCACCTGGTGGCCCTACCTCGAACACTGGTGGAAGGGCGCCTCGCTACTACAATCGCCAACAGCAGAGCAGTGTTGGGGGTGCCAGTCGAGGTGGCAAGATGCCTGTGTCTTCTGTTGCTGGTGGAGTTGGAGGAGGACAACAGCAACAGAGTATGCTCACTCAACCAGGCATGTTGTCTCAGCAGGGTTTTAGTGGACTCAGTGGTTTCTCGCAGCCTGGATTCAATACAGGCGTCTCGGGCCTGTCACAGGTTCGTTAACAACCTTTGAAAACTGTAATTATCAGTACATTTGAAGCAATATCTATCGGTTAACATTCTGAAATGTAGAATTAATTTTTGTTCATATTTCAATTATATTGTACAGATATTTTTTTTATTAACTCCAATATTCTAATTATTAAGTGTTATTTTATTTTGATTAAAAAGATAGCATAGAAAAGTTTGTTGTTAAAAGGATGTAAAATGTGGTAGCAAATCTAATAATTCGTTTATCTTAAACGTTGGAATATTATTACTTTTTTAGATGTTTATATAATTATAGCTGATAATTCTACATAAGAGCAGCATAGATAAGGTTCCTACGCCCCAGAAAGACCTCAAGGCATTTTATATACCTTTCTAGAATCTTGGTGATTACTCCTGGAAAGGGTAGTTTTATTCAGAAATTATATTGTTATTTTATTGTATAAGAATTTTAAAATATATACTTACGTACATCACGCAGAAATTATTTTTATATCTCTTTGTAGGAGAGCCTGATGCAACTGGACCTGGGTGGACCGAGCCAGGCGGACATGTTCCTCTCACAAGACTCCACCTACCAGGGCGATCGCATGGAAGTGGGCGGTGGAGAATCCAATGCGCCACCTTCCTCTTCGTCCTATCAACAAGGCGGTGTACCATCGCTGTCCCAGGGACCTCCCCTCTCGCAGTTCTAGACACCATGATTCCAACCATGCGAGCGCTCACTCTTGATGATTCTGCAGCCATATCCCCCACCCCGCCCTCTCCCATTTCAGTCCCTCTTCTCTCTCTCTCTCTCTCTCTCTCTCTCTCTTTCTCTCTATCTCTCACTCTATCCAACGAACGACTATGAACGAACGAACGAGCAAACGAAAGAACGACATCCAATTGGACAAATAAATACGACCATTAAGGCACTCGTCAATTGCTTAACAAATCAGGACTACCAACCAACTAACCACTCGAACACGCAACAGTCAAACAAGGAGCGTCCAGTTGCCAGGCAACAGTCAATGCGTATTCATTTTAAGCCCAGGGAGTGCGACTCAATACACGACTACAAGTTGTCATGATATTTTCTACTATTTCAAGACTAAAAATAGTGCCATGTCTACAAACTTGTAACTTTAAATATTTGTTTTTCTTCCATCTCTTTTTGCGTTGCTGTGTACAACACTTCATTTGTTTTTATTATTCTACATATTTCCCACTCGTCCCATTTTATATTCAGTGGCTGGGTGGATGTTAGTTTGTGACATAAAGAACTGTATCTTTTCCGCTTACAAGTATCTAGACATTCTAATAGATATTGCTATCCATTGGGCAGGATAATATCCATATTACTCGTCGGTATCTTGATCGATTTATTAGATTAAACCAGCCATGAATACTAACTGATGATGCCCTAAAAATGTCTTACTCTTCAATTTGTTTTCTCTTTGTATCTAGTATTTACATAATATTCAGATGAATAGAGTCGGTCGGGTTTTGACTAAACATGCCTTGGCTAATTCAAAGTCTTTGTGATGGGCCCATGTGATTGTTGTCATTTACATTCTAGTGAACACCGTTGTTAACCTAACAACAACATCTTCCATTGACTCCACTGGCAAGGGAGAAAACGCTTGAATACGGTAGAAGATTCTATTCATATGCTCGCTCTGGATAGACTCTACCAGGTGTGTATACTGCAGTTTTTTTCTGAATAGTGCAGGTTCTTACCTGCATTGCAGGATATGGTAATGATTTGATGGGCTGTCTGTCCTTTCAAGCAATTAGGACAGGTGCAATATGCTCTGGGAGCCATATTAGATTTGTCCTTATTAGGTTTCCAGTTTTATCTATAGCATTTACGAGAAAATCACCATCTGGTCATGTTATTGCATAACCTGTAGTTCTGATATTGGTTTTTACTATCGTATATTAAGAAAATATCCAGAGTGATGATTTTACTAAAAAAAGTCTAAATACCATTTTATAGTACATTTTTGTACCTACAATTATCTAGATGATTTTATTCAAGGATTCTGTTCCAATAATAGTTTATATTTTTCTTATTTTCAGTTCTAAAAGAGTTGCTGATCGCTAGAGTTAAAGTGGAGTTCGAACTTCAATTGGACTTCTGCACACAACTTCACAACAGACCGATAACTACCACTTATTTTGAATTATTGCTTGCTTTTTAAGCGCAGCTTTTCAAGACGCTAACAAATAAGACAATGCTCAGCAAGTAGTTTTATATTGACATTTGAAGCTGTAAACATTCGTTTATTTTGTATGACATACGTTGACTGATTTTTTCGTTTTATTGCCCACCTAGTGTTGCGTTGTCCGTCCTGGGCATTTCGTCTGTGTGCTATTGTATTTTATTTTGTCACAACCGATCAATTAATCTGTTGAATACTGTCATAAACATTCGCTATGCCATCTGTGTCTTGTAGACATCTTAAGTTCCAGAATCTGTCCAACCATCTATTTTGAGTGTTTTCGCGCTCCATTGCTGCCAGACTGTAATATTTCTTAACTGTGTACTACTGCATACACTGATTTATTACAGCTTCATATTTATTAAATCTATGAAATAATAATTATTTGTCGAAATCAAATTCCATTAAAAAGAATATACCCAAAAAACCATATAGATTTGCTTATTTGTAATGTCCGGCAAGTTTCGGTGTAAGTGTCATTTTCAGGAGTTCCGTATATCTAAACTCATTGTATACCATTATTTGGTGGTGATTTTCACTGCTAATTTAAGAAACTTGTATTCAAAAAACCTTTTGATGCTTTATATAATTTTACACTCCTTTAAAATAATACTTGTGTACCAAAGTTATTGAGACATTATGAACAAACGAAACTACGTAGATTATTTTGATTATTTCTTTAAAAACCTGGACTTTTGGTTAAATTCTGTCGTGTCGATTTGAATGAATTAAAATGAGACGATGTGTGCAGGTCACCTGCAAATTAATCCTCTCATGTCTTCTTCTCGACCCCGCAATCTCTTGTTAAACAGTCGAGTGTCATCTGTTTTCAATAAAAAGGTGATAGTTTTATTTGTCTTCATCAGAAGTGTATTTGACTTCTTTTTGTTGGTAGGGTGTCTACCCACTGTTTTGACTTAACTACAATATAATAACAGTTTTTAAAATAGTATTTTTGCATAACTTTTAGATTTATGGTTACACTATTGCAATAAATAAGGTTTCTAATTTATATATTGGTTCTTATATTTGCATTTTGATTTGCGAGGACAATTTGTCTGACTGCGTATATGACGTAAAGGCAATAATTATTCTACGTGGTTGCATTTTACGAAAATTCATATGTTTAAATGCATCGATCAGTTCAAACATGCAGTTTTGACTATTATTTAGCGTCAAATTTAAATCAAAAATTAAATATACTATAAATCATTTATTAAAATTATACGCGATTAATTATACAAAAACTAATTAAATCGATAATTCTCTTTTAATAAACACGTATAAAATTATTCCATGTTAAATATGTAAATATATAGACATTTTTAAAATAGTATAAGAAACCTTCCAGAAGAAACCAAATGTAGCGTTACAATTCTATTGATTTAAATATAGCATATAATAATATATAGTACATACCTAAGCTATATATGCAGTTCAATTGATAATTTTAAAAGAAATTGGTACACCCTGAATTCAATGATTTTTCAAAGTACATAATTAATAATGTTTATATTTACTAAATGTGCAATCTTCATTGTTCTCCTTTTGACTTACCCCAATAAAAAAGTAGTCTCAATACAGAAAACTGGTTATATTAAATATAAATACAATTTTCTTTCAATTATATAGGATACTTTTATAAAATTATAACTGCTATTGGCGATTTACATATTTAAAACATTTGGTAGACGCGTATAAAGTACCTTTTGTGAACGTATGGTATTTTTTTTAAATTGGATATAGGTACCTATCTATGTAATATAGACTTGTTGTAAATTCCGTTTGATTTGATTGTCTAAATTTAGTTTGGAAATTATCCTATTTAAATTTTTTAAACATGATAATTAGAATGTATAATATTACACAGTAACTTGATCATGGTCCAGTTTAGTAATATAGTACATCCTAAGTTACTGTAAATTTTCGTGCGGTTAATACTTTTTGAAATAAATTGCAAACAAACTTGTATACTTCCATAGTCTGGTTGAATTGAAATTTAAAGCGTCGATAATGACATTTATTGGACAAAATAAATACGATGTTGTAGATAGTACTACATAAAACCACTGCTGAAAATATCTCAATAGTCCTTTTTGTCTGTTACGAATTATACTAATAGGGTGTCTTATTATACAAGGTACACAATTCTGATAAGAGTTTAATAACTTATTAGAGACGAAAAATATGTAATGATACGAGTTTAGCTTAAACGCTTTGGAAGTACATTTTAGACGTCTAATTTAACTGATGAATGCGACAACGCATTTATCCAAACCTAAAAATAGACTACTCTTTACACAGTGAACTACACCTAATTAGAAGTCACACCAGTTTTTTCTTTTGAAGTTTAATTTATGCATCGAAGTATAATACATAGAACTATTAATAACTGAATCGAAATAGGCCAACATTTTAATTATACGTGCTTTATAAATATTTGACAGTTAAGAAATAAAATAGAAACATTTTATTCTGCCAGAAATGCAAAAACATATATATACTACGCCATGTAGTCTTCAAACAATGTAAGACTATATTATTATAATTATAACGAAACGAAACAATGCAATTTGTATAGTCTTTAACGGCACATTGTATAACAGAAAATGAAGACAGAAGGAAGCAAAATAAATAAAAAACCAGGTATCAGATCCCCAGCAAGGCCACCAGCTAACTGACCTAAAAATATGTCTATACCATCTGTACCACCAGGACAAAACATATACTTTCTGAAGGCTGCATCTAATGCTGGAAAAGATAAAAGAAACTATGTATACCCAACCACCGCAATATTTTCTATCTTCTTTATTTATTTCAAGAAGGTAACTTGTCATTTTCTTATTTTCCTTTTTCAATTGTAAGATATTTATTTTTAATTCCTCCTCATTCCTTTCATTAATTTGTAAATTATACATGTTTCTAATGTTTCTTGCAATAAGCAAAAATATGTTTGATATCTAATTCTTTATTACAGTCCTTACATAATGTGTTATGTCCTCTTCTATTTAATTATAACTCCACTTAATTGGAACATTCTAATCAAAGTTTGTTTTTATTGTTTTCTCAGTACCTTTTATTTTTTACTTTTCTATAGTAATTTCGACTACTTTAATTATTAGCCATTTCCTCTTTCCAGCTTTGGACTTCCTTTTTGAAAATCAAATTTCTTGATTCTTTTTTTAATTTCTAGTTGCTCAATATCAATATGTTAATGAGATTCATGTCTTCTTTACAAATTTTTATCCATTTATGATCTTTGTTTCATTCTTTTTATATTAATTCTTTTAGTTTATAGCTGATGTATTATATAACACAGCATATATACAAGTAGCATACAAAAAGCATTTATATTGATAAAAATTACGTCATAAAAATGATTTTTTTTGTGAAAAGTATAACTATTATATGTTTGCAATAGATGTTTAAATATAACACCAACACATGATATAATATGGTATATAACTACATTGGTGCCAAACAAGTTACAATATCACATTACACATAAAAACCTTCAGCTTGAATGATACTCTGGAGAAGGGAGTTCTCCAATTCTTTTGACAACTGTGGCGGTGCTTGTGAGGAATGGAATAATTGAAAATGTTTGCTTACCTCTTATCGAGTCAGCAAAATCGTGTCCCGCCTGAAGCATTCGTATTTTCGAAAATAAATCGGTCCTTTAAATAATTGTTGTCCGATGAGTAAAGTGCTTGTTTCAAAAAGGAGTTGTGCGTTCTTCTTCAAACCATTGTGTGATCTGGTGGGCAACACATGAGGTCTTGCGTTGTCGTCCTGTAGTATCAATTCCCATGTTGGCAGTCTTTTTTGGAACTGAGCAGCCATGTTATGCAGATATTAAAGGTACCTCTCAGCGTTGATTGATCTTCCGTCGTGAAACACTTTGAAGTAAACCAAAGATTTGGTTTGTTTGATGGTCACAATTACAATATTACCTTTTGTTCTCCTATAGGCGCATATAGTAGGTGATCTCCTGCTTTGTCTACCCAGGTGCGTTGGCATTCTTTTGATGGCAATTCCAAAAATTAATCCACTTCTCATCAATAACTATACAATGACTTATTCTTTACCTGATCCTCTCCGTGAGAGAGTTCGTATTCTCCCAGCTACATTCAGCTCTTTTTTCTTTGGATGCGTCTGTTAGAATGTGAGGAACTCGTTTGCAGCACAGCGACTTTTACTACGCAGATTTTTAGTCAGTATTCGACGGTTAGGCGATTTATCTATTTCAGTGATTCTTTCTTTTGCAGAATATGGTAATTTGTTATCGTCTTCGATTAAATCGCGAACCATCGCAACGTTGTCTTTACAAGTACTTCTTCGCGGCCTTCCAGAACCATCTTTCCTTGTAAGGTCGCCTTCTGTTCTTCTGTGTACTCTGGCAATTTGTTGCACTCATCTGGTATTGATAATATTATCAACTCTCCAGATTTCCAGAAGTAATCGATGAATTTCGGTAGATTTAAAATTAATGTGTGTTGAAGTGTCATTGAAAAAATGAATGTCGCACTGCTTGGCATTCATTTTGTTGATGTTATGAATATGATGTTTATCCAACGAATCAATGTAGGCAATAATTATTAAAATGCAATTCTTTTATAGACCCAACATACATATTACTGCAATATTATTAATTTGCTATAAATATATAAAATCATAATATTTTTAACAATTCTAATCGTAAAAATCAAAAAAGTATAATTTTTACCAAAAATGTTAATTTTAGGGTGTGGTTTATACGTGCAAGTGACGATTATTCTTGGACCGCATAGTGAAGATTGGCTAAAAGTAGTAGGATAATTTAATTTATAAAAAGTCACGAAAACTTATTAAAATATTTTTGTTCATTAATAAATTACTACGCAAATCCCAAACAAGATTTCAAGAGAAAGTGACTTAAACGTGCATTTCTGAGGGTTAATGAGCCTTCAACGATATGAAAAATAATAAAACTTCTTTTGCAAATTTAATTATTGTGAAAATAAAAACTATTCAATTCAAAGCTTGTATCTGTTTTGGTAAGCTACATTTTTTCACATCCACGCAAGCATATTTTCTCAGTATATATTTCTATAAAATCCATTATATCCATTGTAGTCCTTAAGTTAATGTTTTTGCTTCAAACGTAGGAAAAGTGAAAGTTTTTCGATTTCTTTTGGTTCCATTAATGTAGATCATTTCGATTTTCCTTTCGATTTCATATTTCATAAGATTTTTATAAAATCAATTGGAGAAGTAGACACCATTGGACACTTGTTCGATAGTGAATCGAATCACGTTTAATCAAATTGAATCGAATCGAATTGAATTGAATCGAAACAAAATTGAATAATGTAGACGCACACACCTCTACTCGTTGATATACCTATGTATAAATAAATTACAACTATCCTATTCTATTAAATTTTTTCTTGTTTTAATTAATTTTTATCCTGAAATTGTTTATGTTTTTAAAGTTCTAAATGTGAGGTTCAGGTCCAGACCTATGAGAAGGGGAGTGAGGAATAGAGATTAATTTAGATGGAACCAATGAGAGGCGAGATAGAAAGCGAGTAATGGGGATATTTAAACCTCATCGCAACACATGAGACGTTCTCCCTACAGCAATCTATTCCCACCTTACGACATCCGCCAGCGATCTTTTCTCTTACCTGATCGACAATGCCAGCTGAGACCAGACGATTCCGTGCAGTGCTAGACGATCCGACGCCAGCTGAGTCCAGATGGTTCCCGCGCGGTACTAGATGATCCGATGCCAGCTGAGACCAGACGGTTCCCGTGCGGTACTAGATTGTAGATGATCCAATGCCAGCTGAGACCAGACGGTTCCCGTGCGGTACTAGATTGTAGATGATCCGATGCCAGCTGAGACCAGACGATTCCCGCGCAATACCAGACAATCCTGCCACCAGCAATTATATTGTTTGTAACATAATATTGGTGAGATGCTTGTAATATAGAATATACCTTGTTCGTTTATACATTTATGTCTTACTGTCTCTTCAAACTAAGGGGATTCGGCCTAATTCTGTGAGTTGACTACGTAGTTAGCATGATAGCTCAGTTGTTTAGCAACAAAGTAGAGTCAAGCTCACATAAAATAACTGACTGTTCTCTAAATCTCTAAATACTTTTCAGATTTATACTTTAACTTTTCTAATGCCAATGGACTTTCAAACATAAGTATTTTACTAAAATATACTGCATTTGAAAATGATAAAAGGCATTGATTATTATTTAACACTACAAAATAATCATCAAACTGTAATAATAATATACTGTCTAGCATGCACATTGTCATTGTCTTTGGTTTTTTAAAAATTTTGTCGATGGTTTAAAGCATGCAGCAGGTCCGGCAACTGCTGGACCAATGTTCTGGCAATTTTCAAAAGTTATGTACTCTGGAATATTTCAAAACAGTAATAGTATTTTTAATATATACAATACAATAGGTCTTCTCTTCCAGCAGACATTCAGCTCACATTCAGCCCAGATTCAATTTTTTTTGTTCAAAAATAAAAATCTATCTGTATAAAAAAGCTATACTCCAAATTTCAATGCTATATAACATTTATTTCTAGAGATATTGGTATTTTGGATGGGCCTAACTTTTAGAGATAGGCATTTTACTTTAACTTTTGTCAAGTTTTAAGATAATATATATATATCATTAAAAATAATATAAAGTAAAAAGACATGTATATAATGGTAATTAGACTGGTATAATAATTTAAATAGTATTTAAAAATGTTGGTACATAATATGTAGATAGACATAAGTGCATGACAGTTCTCGCAATGTAATAAATCAAGTTTCAAAAGATAAATTATTAATAAAAGTATTCAAATATCATAGAAATATTTTCAAATAAAATATAGTTTGTCTGATAAAATAGTGTTTTTGATCAAAAATGTAGATATACATGATTAATAATATTCAGTAAAAATAGACATGTACAAATTTTATGTTAATAAGACAGGTATACTAATGTAAATAGCATGTACATATGATCTCTGCATCTCTATGCATGTACTCTCATAGTCATATATGAGAGTAGTTATCATTAGTACCTTTAGGTATACTATAGTCATTGTGAAGTTTAAAAATAAAACATATTTTGCTATTAAAATTAATCATTTGACACATTTTTAAAATTAAATTCTTTTTTATAAACACTAGCCATGCCCATACTCATAGGGCTTAGCATACTGCATACGCATAGGTCTAGTATAATTATATTTAAAAATTAAATGCTGATTAACATCATTTATATTTTATTATCAAATAAGTGTTATTAAACATATATTTATATTATCAAAATTTATTAATATTGTCTTTGAATTATTAATATCATTATTTAATTTTTATCTATTCATAGTCAAATTATATTATTATATTCTGATTCATATTATTATATTGTGCCTGTCTAATATATAAAAAAATGCAGTTGCTGTATAAAATAAAGAAAAAAGTAATCTTTTAAATATCAAAATACAAAAAAAATATTTGTTATATAGTTTAATTTTGCATTTTTTATGCTTTACAGGTTATATAAAAATTATGTAAATATAGATGAACTGTTTATATAAAAGTCATATATATGCATTATATGCCATATACATATATATTATACAATATATGGAACTATTGGGTTAAATGCTTTATATGATTGATGGAGGGTTCAATATATATAGTGTACAACATTATTTTAAGGGAAAATTGGCAACATATGAGCAAATCTATTACTATGGGTTTTTTGGACATTAGTACATATTGAAATAGATAAATTGTTGATATATGTAATGTTTGATATATGTGAATTCTGTACTGTATTGTTCTAGGATGATATGTCCTTTTAACCCTTAAACTCCGTCCTCCGGCTGCTGCGGCCACACGAGATTTATTTTGTAAATAAATTTTATTTAGTAATATATATATAATTGATATTAGGTTACTTTTACTAACTTTTCATGCGCTACAAAAGGTGACATAGCGCTAATAAATATCTGCATTGTTTCAATGTGTACATGTATTTTAATATGAGGCTACTGTTATTACCGA
>JAYRBW010121291.1:0-17023 GCA_036023295.1 Invenusta paracnida
TTCTGTGCATTGTGTATCATTAATAAATTTCTATCTATACTGACTTTGGTTCAAGGACTTATGGGACACCCTGTATATTATATCACGACTGTATCATTCGGAACTGAAACTCTATTTAAGTGTCTAAAAATCTCTTTAACTGGTTTCATTTTACAGGTATTATACAGATATTTGTTTTTATTTTTATTCAGAATTATGCACTTAATAAATCGCTTTATGAAATGTAAACGTGGAATATGGACAAGAAGATGTGGCGAGTAGTAAGTGAACATTTTGGTATTCGAAATGAATGAATTTAAATAAAAATAAACATATATTTCGTTTATAAATTATCCAATTTTTAACGATTTTCTTTTTGGAATTTGTTGATAATCTGCAAAAAAGTTAATGAAATTCTTGTTTAATTATTCTAGTTATTTCCTTTTGAAAAATATAAACTTTAAGTATATAAGAAGCTAAAAATCCTGGTTATGCTTCTGAATGGTAACTAAATCATGTATGTTTGGTGACAGTAAGAAAATGTATGTTAATAACCAGTTAAAATATTTTGATAATTAGTTTATTCAAATAAAAATTAGTTATGTTTAGTCAGTCATAAAATGGCATTATATATCAAGTTGAAGGATTTGTTCCGTATCTTTATTATTTAAAAAAAATTAATAGTTTATGATAATTGGAATTTCTATAAAATAAATAAACACTGAAACCATTTAATATTACACAGCGTTCAAACACTTTATTACCATTTGGGTGAAATAAGAAGTAACATTTATTTCATAATTTGAGGTCAATATTTAGTATTTGAAAAAGCAAACAATGAAAATAAGATAGAGAGTTTTATGTAGAATTAGTGTATTTCACTGATAAAAAGTAGTAAATATGAAAAACCAAAGCTTATTATTTTACTGCACTTAGTTTTTACTTTCAGCACCACATTGTTATTCAAAAAATGGCCCGCGGAAATATTGGATTCACATGTTGGGGTCTCTTTGTTATTAACAAGGATTTGGCACTCACGGTAACGTCTTCTGCACACTTAGTTTTCATTTTAAAAGATATTGAAATGCGGTGTAAGATTCTTCTTATATAATATATGACAACAATCAATGTTTAGTTATTCTGTTTCAAATTCATTACTGTTTAAACAATTATTGCAAAAATAAATTTTAAATTTATATTTTATATGATATGTTTATCGGAATCTAATTTTTGACTTAAATAAAGAAAATATACTCAGTTAAGATTATGTAATTTGATTATTTGTTAAATATGGTATACTCCATATGCTCATATTAAAAACAAAAATTAACAAACTCTTTACGTAGAATAGTAAAAATATAAAATCAAAGGGATATATCTCGTTAACATTGAAGTCGATGAGCCTGAATACACAATATCATTACAAAGTATTAGGTTATAGATATTAGTATTCGATTACAGATAATTGCCACCAATTTTAAAGAAATTTCTCAAAACACTTTCCATATTTTCGAGTGCAGCTTTCATTCTTTTTGGTTAAAATAATGGTAGTTCTTCGTTCAAAAATGCAGATATGTCTTCCTTTCTCTCGAAATTTCCCATTCTTTTCACTTCCAATCGTAGAAAAATGTACCGGTCGCAAAGATTGCAGTCCGGAGAGTAGGGCGGCTGCTTCAATAAGCGAATGTTCTTTGAATGCATGTAATCCAAAGTCTGTCTTGAAACGTGCATGGTTGAATGAAATATTTCTATAATGCAAAATTAATCTCACATAAACATACATTGTTAGATAAATTAATAGAAATCAATAGCTAATAGCTAATATCTAATACTTATATCTATAAGCTAATACGTTGTAATGATTTTGTGTACAGTAAATTTTATTTAAAGTTTATATTACAATTTATTATTAAAAACGAACTATTTTCCGGTGTGGCCTATAATTTATTATTCTTAGTGAACTAGTAGTAAACTTAACACTTTAATTAAAAATTATTCAATATTTAGTATCATTGGAGAAAAAAATACACGAGATATAGTATAATGAGAGTCGTTGAAGATATGCATGACTTTTTCATGAAGAAATCGATTCATTTAGGGACTATCATTTCGACTATTTAAAGTGTAAAGAAATAAAGAAATATTGAATTTAACAACGGTCTATTTACAACAATCAAATTTTATGTTTCAATAATTAATTTAAAATAATAAAAGTGTATCTTAAATGTAACATAAAGGCTTGTAAAAAGTGAATGAAGTTCCAAGGTCATATTGGGCAGATTTTCTGGTATAATTTTCTTATGAGCACATTTACATCAACTTTTCAAATTCGTCCCACAACTTTCGCTTTCTAGATCATCGGAACCTTCGTCACCTACACAGTTGTTCTGGTTCAGTTTGGATTGATGGTCCCACGAGACACCACGTCGTGTTCACATCTCCATCTTACGCAAACCTCTAATAATGAGACCTTTGAATGACTATACGGTGTCACATCATATTTTATATTATCTTTGTTTCATTTTAGTGATTAATAGAACTACTAAGATGTTTAAATATTATATTCAATAAATGTTTCATTGTATAAGTATAAGTATTACTTTTTATTTGGATTAATAATCTCTAACAGACTTAAACTGCCTGTGTTAACATTAAAACATATCTATGACTATATATACTTCAACGTGTATACTTCATCAGTATATATTGTTTAAAATTTTTTTCCAGTTTATGCTTGCACATTTTAATAATCATACATTATATTCATTTCCTCAAGTAATCTTACATAATATATTGTATACCTCTTTGAATATTCCAAAGCATCTCTCATTACAAATATGATGTTCTATTTTTGAAAGTCGATATACATATAAATCGACGTAAATCCTTGTTGCGCTGAATTAATTTTTTTAAATCACCATCTTACGCTTGATTTTATAAAAATATTTATTAATGTTTTTTTCGAATCTCTGTGAGTTAATAAATAATAGCATCACTTTGTACTAATATAATTCTTTTAATTTAAATGAAGTCTACTACGATAAATAAAACTGTAGCATAGAACCAAAATGTATAATTCTTTCTTTTATATGATATTGTATCTATTACTATATTATTAATTATACAGTATACATATGTATACATAATAATATAATAATATAATGTACATAGTATACATACAATCTTTCTTAAATCATTTGTGCTTTGTTGTAAAATAAATGTCAAGAAACATTACAATCTGTTTAATACTAATAAGAAAGCTATATTAAGGGAGATGTCATAATGTCCAGGACCATCATCCACAGAACATAACTGTTGTGCTACACTCCACGAAGACATTGGTGCATCAATTCCAACTTGAGCTCTTACTGCAGCTTGGAACAGAGGATCTTTTGAAGTGAATGGTCGCCCACTTTGAGAGATGCCCAATTTTGTAATTAGCTTTTTAGTAAAATTAGAAGATTTTTCAGATGTAAAACGATTCAAATGAACTGATATTAGTCTTACAGTATCTGCTAAATTTTGCATTTTAAAGTAAAATTTCACAGCCCTGATTCTTTTTTCCTTAGTAAATCGCTGCTATACATCATTACTTGAACAAAGACAGCACAGACAATAAAGTGTTTTATAGAATTGTTACGTTATTATTCATTCTGAATGTTATTGTTACTTATCTAATATGTAAATACACATAATATATAATATAAATTATAATTCATTGTCATAAATTTTTATGTTACTTTTGAATCGTATATATAAAAAATACTTTGTCATTTTAAATATTCATTGGGAATATCTCAATTCATATATATATTTTAAATCTTTATTATTATTAAAATTAAAGGTGTCGTGAAGATAAAAGTGTTTTATGATTTAAAAATATCTGTATTAATTTGAAAACAACAATTAAAAAGCATACAATAACCAATTTCACAAAATAAATTTATGTGCATATATATCATTGAAAAATGTAATGAATTACATTCTTAGAACCATATTTAATTTTCCTTATTAATTTTATATTGATTTGTATTCAAAATATTAAATCAAAATATACATTCAATTACAGTCAACCCTTATTGTATTACTCACAACATAAATCAATGATTAATAAAATACTGCCACCTCAAGGTAAAACGTAGTTTAAAACGTTCAATTATAGAAAATCGTTAAAAAAAAGATAGTATATTGTAAATATACTATCTTAGCTTTAATTTTAGAGGTTTATTATGAAATTGTAATAATTACCACTCGAAATTAAATGTCCATCTATTTAAATAAGTTCAAATAAAACAGATTACATGTTATTGACAATACCTCTATTTTAGCAAACCAGGTAGCAGCAACAATCATTTATGTATTTTCAAAATGCAAAACCGTGCAATTTAAATTGTATAACCATATCAGTTGTTAATATTAAATGAAATGTTTACTTTCCAAATAGTTTGAAGATATTTTTAGCGTATAATATTTATTTTGTCCAATTCTATATTGCTAGTACCTATAAATTAGGTATCAATAATGTTGTACAAAATATGTATTCTAAATTATTTTTTAGAATTATGGATATTTAGAATTATTATAAGGTATCTACGTTTTCTGACATTTAAATATATAACAATTATACCAAAGATTGTTTTATTGATATTACATTTAAAAGAATTATTTTAATTAAGATTTATAGTTTCGAAATATCAGTATCAATCGAAATAAATAGTATAGTTGGAATTCTATCAATGATTAAGATAATTAATAGTATGAGTATTGTTTATTGAGAGTACTTAAAAAAATGTTATTATATATTCATATTGTTTGTCTGTCATTTTGTGTTTAATTCTAAAATAAGCATTTTGTTCTTCTAATAAATCAATAAATAACGTTTTACCTTTAAAATTTTGTAATAATTTATAATAAGTCATTATCTTAAAATCGCGGTGCGTAAAATAGACACATTTTATTTATCCTGTGTGAATATGGAACTAAAGATATTTAGTTGAACTGGATGTCAGCCGGATTATGCGACAATACATTCAAAAGATTCCGTTTTTAAAATTGAATGTTGTGAGACTATGTGCAACATTTTAAAACAAAATTATTTTCCAATTTCCCAATCAAAAATTAAAAAAGTGAAATAAATATTTTCAAGTTGCCAGTTAAATAATATAAATGTTTAATAAATAAATACATGATAGAATATAATCAGAAAACAAATATATTTCGAACATGCAGTTGTTCTCAATAAAAGAATTATATATATATTAAGAAGATAAATTTATAAAGATAAATACTTCATGATTTGAAAAGTATTGAGTACTAAATTTTATTTTTGGAATATTTTTTTATACTAATGCTATAATTGAGGGGTTAAAATTGATTAATAGTTTTAAGTTGTGTACGCACGCCTCTACATTATGGCATGTATAATATTTAATATACTAAAACCAAAATAAAAAGACATAACAACATAAAATACACGTATCAAGCATATAGACAAATAACTGTAAGGTAGGTATCAACCAATAATTTCGAACACAGATTGAGTCACAACGTAAAATCAATCTAAGGTGCCATTAAGAGGTCAGCGTAAAATTGAGAGGCGTGCATAAAGCTGTGTTTCGGGGTATTATTGACCCAAACTGGATCAGAACCACTGTGTAGGTAGCGAGAGTTCCAAGCACCTGAAAGTCAACAGTTATAGAACACATTTGATAAGTTGACCAATATGTACAGCATGGTGTTTTCCGAAAATATAGGAAATGCAAATACGAGCTTCACGTTCATTAATAGTTTCTATTCTTTATATCCAAAGTGGCATACTTGATTTGTTTTCTGAATTATAAGAAATGTTCTGAATTATTAAAAGGTAAGCCAACAAAATGGCTTTTCTAGTAAGAAACGGTTTCAAGTAATTTGGAATAGTTTAAACTTTTCTGATATACATACAGGGTGAGGCAGAAATAACGCCCTATTTTGTATAAACAATTGTGACATATAAATCTATGCCCGCTTTATGATTTTTAAGCACATCGATGTATATCTATAAAATTTTAATTTCTGTAGATCCATAGAAATTTGAAATTTAAAAATTCGTAAATTCTAATTCGATGTATATCTATGAAATCTTAATGAGTATATGAATAGGCACAATGGTGTCTGTTGGAGTCATGAAAATACATAATATTTAGAAGGAAGCCAGGACGGGGTATACTTTGACCAGTCAAAATATTCTTAATTACTTCTAGGTTTTATTTATATTTATTTAATTTGAGAGACATTTTTTAAATGCCGAAAATTCTTTTTTGTTCACTAATAAGCGATCTTTATCGTTTTAAAATGAGCTCAGCATCGAAGCCCTTCATTTCACTTATAATCATCTGAATAGTTATGGTTGGAGTAGATTAAAAAAATTATTTATTGATTTATGATAGAACCATCGAAAATATATGAACAAATAGAACATAATAATACTTTGGAGCAATTAGTAATTTAAAATATTCACATTACACGAAGAAATACGTCAGTTTTGCACTTATAGAAGAAGAATAGAAATGGCAAACACATTTTGCCGCATAAATAGTGACACTGCTGAACGTCAAAATAATCAACAATTCATTTGTTGTATGACACTTTATTCTGTAAATTTGTCATTACATTTAAAATATACATATTACATATACACAATAATTATCCCTACAACTACATACATTCATATGATTGAATAACATAAAGCCCGGCTACTTCTAACGTCCGTATATAAAATACTGTTATATTTTGAACCCTATGATGATTGTATCTATTAATTTATTATATATATATATATTTGAAAGTTACCACTATTAATATTATTTGCATATATAAATTTGTATTTTGTAAATATCTCATTCAAATTTAAAATAACTTGCTAAACTATGAAAGACATTAAATTAATCTGCTCTCACTCTATTTGTGCAATATATGGCCAAGAGAACCTGACCCATTTTGATGTACATAAACAAATAAATGTCAAGGGTCGAATCTACATATAGATTTCTTTGTGTCTGTTATTGTGGTGTCACTGAAAAAATCATATAAAATAAAGCGCACTATATAGATACCATCAAATTTCTTTGAATTTATAAAAATATAACCTGAACATATTGTTCACTAGATACATTTTTTATGATGAAATAACTGATTCATCTTAAATATAATTATAGTTCATATAAACCGAACTTGCACTAATGACTAGAAAGTCTTCCTTGCCAATCGACCGAGCTCCGGTGGTCAAACAGTTATTATAGTGTTCGAACTATAATTGTGAGGAATCCGGTCGAAACTTTGAATATTACTGATGCCCATAAAGAACAAAACGCGTTTGGCATTTCGGAATGCGACGATTGGCAAAATTCATTAGTTATTTTAGGATCAATTTCGAATTTTATAAATGAGAAGAAATATGTACACGAAATTGTTTCACCGTAAATGCTGAATCATTGTTGATAACAAAAAGACCCCAACATGTGAATCCAATATCTCCACGGCTCATTTTATGAATGAACATTTGGTGCTGAAAATAATAACAAGCAAATTAAGTTAAAACTTTAAAATATCGTATTTTAATGAAATACATATTAAATACCAAAGCTTATAGAAATAAGGACTTACTATTCTCCAAGTCCTCTTGTCCATGTTACCTGTTTCTACTTCATAAAGTGTATCATTAAATTCATAAATCTGAAAAAAATATCGCACGTTTTGAATATAAAACAAATTTAGTTATCAAGTTATCAAAAAATCATGGAATACTGTTATAATGATCAACAATTGTAATTCTTGAATATTTTCTATATACCTACATTATGAACGTAAATCATAAGTTTAGAGACAAATAAATGGAATATTTATGGTAATATATGTTTAAATACATAAATCAAAAGTCACAAAATTAAATCTGAAAAACATTGAAATATTATACACGAAAAAAGATATGTTACCGCAATAAATATACTTAGAGAATTTAAAACATACGTTAAACGTATCACAGAATCAATTTATAAAGAATTTCAATATGAGGATGTTTCATAATGTTTATGCTTAAAAAAATAACATTTAAAACGTTATTTAAAGCTTCAAATGTTAGTTATGATGAATAAATTAGAGAACACTAATGTATGTAATATCGGATCTAATCAAATCTACTTTATCATGAAGTAGACATCCAAAAAATAGAACAATGAGAAACTGTCCAACACACTCAGAAATCCAAAACAGAAAAACAATGATGCTATCTAAATTTAGTCAGCCGTCTGTTACCAGTAATTCCAAGTTATCCTAAGTAATTCCAAGTTATCTTAAATTATTCCAAGTTATTCTAAGTAATTCTAAGTTATCCTAAATTATTCCACGTTATTTTTAGTTTTTCCCAGCTATTCTATGATTGATTGTTATTGCCAGAATCATAGAAATGCATGTTTTTGACATCATTTTTTTAAATCTCGAGTATATCTATAAATATATGACTGCAAATGGCAGATAGCTCTTTTAATTTAAACATTTACAACATGTCCACTGCGGGTAACAACCAGCTTTTCAGCTTAATATCTCAATCGATTGGTTAAACGCTGAATTAAAGGAAATTTTGGACAACTATCTCGGTAAACAAATAAATTTCTCCTATAAAAATAAGCTTCTGAGGTTTGTGATCTGTTGTCTTATAGCTTGTAAGCTTTAAATTGTTGTGTTCACAAGACAAGATTAAGGGATTGCAATTTTCTGAAAATAAAAAAAAACATTTTTCAGGGCATAATTAGAATAATTGAAATGTTATGTCAATCCATATTCACTATGATTCTCTTCCTTTTTATCTTCTTTGCTTTTTACATTATGTCTAAAATAATGCCCGAAGAATTGAATTTTATCACTTAGTAGTATTAAATAATTGATTACTGGGGTGCATTACAATTTCAGCTTCTACTGCAGATATTATAAATATATTCACTGTCATTTTCGTTTCTACAATATTTATGTCGTGCAAATCTAAGGCTGATTAGTAATGTATACTAAATAAGACTTTTAACACTGGTAAACCATTTTATTTGAAATTATAGGAAGCATACTAAAAAATTATAAGTAAATTTAATAGTATTTTCTCATGAAAGAAGATAGCAAAATATATAGATCAATTAGCTTCTATAATGTATAAATAACTTTCCATACGCACATTGTTGGAAAGTCCTTAGTTACGTTTGAGTCTTCACATGATTTGTAAACATTGTATACAAAAAAATATTTTTAAACTGTACTTATAATTGTTTTGATAATTTGTAATTCACAAGCGATTTTATTCATGTCTAAGTTCATCAAAATCACATTACATATAATTAGGTGCATAATATTATGGTAATATTGAAATAGTAATAATTGAAATATATAATATCGAAGAAATAATATTAGTATGGCGCTAGCACTCTCCAGCTACAAGGAACAAGGTGCCAACATTGACCCCTCTATAATTGTAGATAATGGTGTCAAAGTGTCAGAAGTGGACGTCTGCTGGTGTTTGGAGGGTTGGTTTGAAGCTCAGTGGCATTTTAAAATTTCCTATATTAAAGAATATAAATATTTTTTACAATTGAAGAGCTCAATTATCCAAAATTCTTATTTTTAATATATTATAATAGAAGTATGTATAAACTTTAAAAAAAATAATGTTGCATACGATTTTAAACATATATTGTCTTTGATTAATTTAATATTAAACACACATATCATATCATTACATTTCCAGATGCTTTTGAATATTAGTACCAGGCCAATGTTGGCAACAAAATTAGCCTAAATTGGCCAATGTAGCAATATTCAAAAGCATCTGGAAACGTAATGATATGATATATGAGTTTAATTTTGATTTTAAGATAAACACAATAGACATATGTTTAAAATCATATGCAACATTACTTTCAAAAAGTTTGAAAATACTTGTTATATTGAAATTAAGAATTTTTAGAAAATTAAGCTTAAATTGTAAAAAAAATCCTGTTCTTTAATATAGGAAATTTTAAAATACCACTGGTCTTCAAACCAACCATTCAAACACTGGCAGACGTCTACTTCTGACACTTTGACACCATTATCTACAATTATAAGGAGGTCAATGTTGGTACCTCGTTCCTTGTAGCTGGAGAGTGCTAGCTGCCAGACTATAATATAGTAAAATACACTTTTTGACTGTACTTGTTTACATAGTAGATTAAGTTCATATTTTTAAATTTCTCTGATGATCACTTTTTTGGTAATTTTAGATAGTTTATTAAATAAGTCTAATTTATTTGAGTTACTTTGAAAAGATGAATAACTTTAAATTTTTTGAAGAATACTTATTTTATTAATTTTCATGAATTATTATTTGAAAATTATCACTACTCAAATTAACATTTCATTGATTTTTAGAAATATCTGATATATGGTTAGGGTTAAGCATCGACAATGTCTGTATATTACAATGTGCAACATAAAACAGTTCCCCCCAAAAAGAAGTTTTTTTTAATTCTAATTATCAGAATCTTCCTTCAAAATAACCTCACGTAATTTTCACAATATATCCCAGATATCAGGCAGGCACGGTACATGAAAATTCTCCAAATAATTTCCGCCTTATGCCATAGTGCACAAACTTCAAAATATAATTACGCATTTCAGGCCAAAGCCCATTCAAGACACACATTTTAATTTGCAATAATTCTTCCTCGAAATTTCTCCAGAGATTTCCGTATCTCAGCTTAACTGACTAATATATTTTTGATTAATAGTATAACTAACTTTCTTATACGCAGTCGGAATACTATACAGATACTATTTAATGATTTGAAGTTTTTATGTCTTATTTGTTATAATAGTGATGATATATTACAAATACAAATCCAGAAATCTCTCTTGAAATCAGACGAAAAGTAATACTACAATTTTATTTTTGAAATGTCGCTTGTTTGCTTTCGTTATCAGCTAAAATGTTATACTTCATATTTTTAAAATCTTGCCTATACAATCCATCTAAAAGAAATGTTTGATAAGAGAGTTGATTTTTTCTATTAGAATGTAAAACATGTTGTTAATCATTATGTAATCATCTTTTTTTCCTATATAATATATCATTATTTGTTCACACACACACATATATACATATTCGACAAACTCATTGTATTACGAACAATACTACAAAGTCCGCTAATTTGAGAATAATTCCTCAAACAAAAAACAAATGTAACACTTCTTAGCTTTTATAGATTCTTTTTCGGTATGGATGCAAATGTTGTAGTTAACAAAATACAGGGTAAGCATATACGTGTGGTAAACATAGACATATAAGTACTCCATTAATAATTATAATTAAAACGATCATCAAACCGAAATGTATTTCCAACTTTTAGGTAAAAAAAGTCAACATAAATAAAGATGTTGGATAATGGAATACATGAATTTTAGATTTTTCGTTATTCAAGAGAAATATTTATACATACGTGTTATTTTTAATATTTTACGCAAAATTATTGCTTGATTATTAGGAAACATTTTGAGGCAGATGCAATTTTTGTAAAGTATTTTAAGCATAAAAATATTTGAGCTTGTTATTAAAAAAGTATATTAAAGTGAAAATTTGTAATACACTTTAAATAAAGAGTGTATACACGTTTTATTATCAATACTTGAAAATAATAATAATAAACTAAATTATTTCATTTTAAAATATTGCACGATATAGAATTGTTAATAAATAAAAACAATTACAATGTGTTAGATATATTTATAAGTTTAAGATATTACAATTACTTTTATAATTTATAGAGTAGTAAAATGCAACACAAAATGCGTTAAACGGTCTAATGCATACATAAAATAATATCTTTACAACAATCTGTGAGGCACAACTTTGTGAATATAAATATGGTGGTATTAATATAATAATCAATTTTTCATTATCGTGGCGTAATTAAATTGAGTATAATGAGAAAGGGGGAAATTATATAAAACGTAATTAACGTATATACATATATAGATATTGTACATTTACAAATGTATCATTGCAAAAAAGTAAGGATACGCTAACTCATTTACATATTATATTACTTTAAAATCGGTATATTAACGCACGCGGAAAAAGCTAACCTTTGGCAATATTATATTATTTAATAATATTATTTTCTCTCTCGATATAAGATAAGAGCCGTATTTGTTGAGAAACTGTTGTTACACATAGGGCTGGCTGTATGAATAAACTGAAGCAATTGCTCTGATTTATTTTGTTAGAAGTAATTATTTGTGTTTTGATGAATAAAGAAAAGTAAAAGCAATTACTTGCATAAAGGCGAAACACTTTTTTTGTCAATAAGAAATAATTGCTTGCTTCAAAAGAATTCCTCGATTGTTTTCATAATATTGATGCTAGTAAAACTTTGATTCATCAGTAATACAAATGGTTTTAACCTGTTACAGTTATAAAAAATAATCGCAGAACTGTTATGTTCATTACATTAAAATGACTATGTTTATAACTGTGCGCGATGCTCGACGTGTAAAAATTTTAACAAGTAACGACAAATACCACTCAATGACGAATACAGACGTCTGACAGATTTACAAAGTCCAATGTGGAATTTATAGAAACCGATTTTTTTTCAAGAAACTCATTAAATCTGAGGAGGAGCTTTATCAGCTGCGCAGAAAATGGTGGTAACTAGGTGATAGTTGATCGATCCTGGTTTTCAACGATTAGTCGCCAATAAGTTAGAGGCTTCGCAAGGCACAGTCAGCAAATTATTATCTTTAGATGCTTAATAATAATTGGCATATACAAACTTAACGATTCAAATAGTTACACTTTTAAAATGGTAAAAAAATGTATGCGTTAAAATTGGAAGCAACTGTTTCTTTTTATTCATTTATTTATGAATAGAAAACAAAGATTTTATAAAGGGACATTATGACCATTAAGAACCATCTTTATTTTAAATTCAGAAATACTTTATTAAAAAATATAAATAATGTATTTTTATTATAAGTATATTATTTCCACGTCAAATTTAAAAAATAGTTAATCTACTTTTAAACGTTTATAAACATTAAAATGCAAACTTGTGGCTGAATAAATTATTTTTTCAATACAGTTTTTATAAACAGTACCGGTGCACCAATAAGAATGTTATTCAAATTACACATTTCTTGTAAATTGATGCAGTCAATAGGGAGACACGAATACCCACTGAAATATAAAATATATCGACGTGTTAAATTGGGCGATTTGTGCAACTTTCTTTAAGTGCACATGTTCAATTAAGCTTTCTCCAAGCTGATACTGCCGCACTGTCGCAAGGATGTAAGTACAGATATCAAATATATTTCCATGTCACTCTCTTTGTGACTGGAAGATCGACATATTGAAATCATCTCCGTATGTGGCACATGTAACATTCCCCATAATTATCAAGGTTTACCGTTATCGTTTCTATTGATTTGAAGTCAACTATTTAGAATAGCTTCGGGATTATACGCCGAAGCTGTTCCAAAAACATTCCATTAATTTCTAACACCGACGCTGTAAAAAATCGTAATTAGATAATAACTAGTTTTAGTTCAATAAATGTATTTAGGCTCCATAGCCTTTGTGAAAAAATATTCGATAAAAATAATATAACTGTTTTGCGATGATCTCCATATAAAATAACTGGACCTTTGAATATCTTCAGGATTAAAGTCATAAAGGTCTGGTTCTTCTGGAAATCCCCTTTCTGGCTGATTTATTGAAGGCAGCGAGTATGTTACAAATTCACATTGTTCAATTTATTGCAGCGCAATATGAGGACAAATTCGATATTATTACTTTCGTGTATTTCCTGCAAATCCTTCCTGTATTTTGAGAACGTGGCAATCGACAATTTCAGTTTCATAGACATTTCAGTGATCAACAAAACTCAAATTTACCGGATATACTTTAGTATGATTACATTTTATGGCCGAACTTTTATCTGGAAATATATTAATTATAAACTAAAACTGAAGTTATGTTTAACTTATATTTTTATAGGCAGCATTATAAGAATGGCGAGCGCAGTATTTACCGAAATGCATTACGGAATGAATTAGATTATTTATTAATCCCGTAACTTTTTTGTATATATAAAAGTATCATTTAAATTAACTATTTAAGAAATAATATTTTCATAATAACAAATCTATCACATCTAAATATAAAAAAGGTACATGCAACATAATATGTATTTGCCTGTTGTAAAAAGATAAATAAATACCTCAAAATATATTACTGCCCATTTGAAGCTAATTGAAAATTATAACTACAAATTTAATTAAATGAACTAAACTAATATGAGCTTCCAAAGAAGACACACTGTGTAAAATATTAATACGAGTTATATTCATATTTATCCATACTTAATATTTAGATATTTAGATGTTACCTGTTTATAGATATGTATAATGTCATGAATTATAGTACTAACATGTAACATTGATCAATTAGTCTGAATAACAATCTTTTGGCATAGTCTGATTTATACACATATACATTAAATACCAGTTGGAGCAAATTGTTGCTACCTAAAATACTGAGGGATGCTGATGAGTTATATTACTAATTTGCCTTGAAGAGTGTCACAATATTTACATTTGTAGGTATTTTTGCAATAAGCGTATTTTATATCTGTAAACTTGGAGTAAAAAATGTGCACATATTCATTTCACGTCTTGTTAACTAAATTATATTTTAAAATTACTTATCATAAATTACTTCAGTTTCGAAAATAGGACTTCAAATAGTTTTCTGAAGTTAAAGCCAAACAATTTTTTAGTTAAATTCATTTGGTATACTACGTTCAAAGTTAATTGATTGATGCTTATATTATCCATCTTATTCAAAAAGAATGTTGTTAAAGTAAATTGACTAAGAAATATGCCAACCTGAAATGGACCTAGTAGTCATAGTTAGGATCTTCTAATTGACCTCAGCTGTTAAAGCCAACTGCCAAAATGCTTATTAACCGCAACGCATAGTCGCCACTATCCGCAACTATAGTGTTTTTTTGCAAACTGTTGAATAAGTTCACTTACAAAGTTAAATATATATGAAATACACACATACAAATAATGTTAGCAGTGTGTTTTTAATGAAAATGCAATTTAAAAGTTTTAGGGCCGGATTTTAACAGAAGAAATATATTATAATTATATATATACCTACATAACATAAATTAGTAAAAAATAATGAAATAGCCCTCTAATAGCCTTGTTTTTGAAAAATTAAACATAGTATAGTAAAACTTGTACTTATTATAGGAAAGATAAATATATTCTTTACGAGTAACGAGACTTAATTCGTGAATAATTCATACTGAAACAATGAACGCATTTCACGTATTGTGAAATGCTTTAATATTTTGAACATTTATAAAACGTTGATGTTTGAACCATAACAATTATTTCTTATACTAGCATTATAAACACGGTGGATTTTTGTACTTTAATTTAATGTTAATTCGTGGTAAATTTACAATGCCAGATCGTAAGAATACAACTAATTCAGCACAATTTACTATTATTAAGAGTTTTAAAGGGCAGCAATATGTTGAATTGGAGGGCGCGTAGCGCCCGACTAATTTAATATTATATTGCTGCCCTTTAAAACTCTTAATACTACTATTGTGTTAAACTTTAAGACTTAAAAAATAGAGGGCATGGAATTTATTCTGATTCCATTGTATGAACTATAATTATGACACTATAAACGCATTCGAAGGTATTTAAGAGATACCAACTATTGAGTGATATTATTACGTAATACACACTATAATTATCAGAACATATAAACGAACTGCTTCTAAATTATCAATTCGTATTTCGAGTTACCCTGTGTGTCATATAGCTCTTCTCAATCTATATAATGTACGTAGGTACTATTTATATTATATTAATATTTATATTTATCAATATAACACCTATTTAACATCAACGTATGAAAATATAGGGCATTAATTATTACTAAATAAAAAAAACTATTTTTCAAGATAATTTTATGACAAAATTGCTTTTCTTTATTTATTAATAATTCATGCCCTCTAGTTTCATACGTTGATGTCAAATTACTGGTACATTACTGCCCCCTAAAGTTTAATACAATATATTTACGTATATATTTAGATATTGAGGTTAATAAAAATGATATCTGAGGTATAATGTGCAACTGATAGTATTTCATATATGATTTAGCAGTATCAATGCGGTTAGTTATAGCAATGAAAAAGGACCACTCGGCAAAACTTTTACTATTTTTAAATTGTATATTATTGAAGAAGACATAGGTGAATAAGTTCGAATAAGTAGCTATGAGAATGTCAATGAATGAACTTCAATGAATTTCAATTTATAATGAACTGGTATGTAATTTTTACAATATACAGAAGAATTCGCATATATCGACACTTCAAGGTATATTTAGAAAATGTTTATATAAACGACATTGCATTTTGCAATACACAAATTAATGTTTAGCGTGCTACATTGATGGAGGCCGTTTATTATACGCTATAATGTAAGCTTATAAAACACATTGACATTTATTTTTTAATGTATCTATAAAATGATGTACTCAGACTTGAATGTTATTGCGTGTGCATCAGATATTTTTATTTTGTTAACTCATTATGTCGTGTCAATTGGTATTGCAATCTTATTTCATGTTAGATAGACAATTATAGCTAATAGGCTCCTAGGATGACTTCAGTAGATCTGTGCAGGCTATAGTACACAAATAAGGGACTTAATAACAGTCCAGATATATAATGACTGCCAACTCCCTATCGCATAATATCTCCCATTTAATTGCATTATTCCATGATGATAAAAGTACACATACAACCATTATATTTCAGTTGAATATATTGCGTCATTCTATCTGCGTTTAAATACTGTCTATATACAGTAGGATTCGCATATATCGTATATTTGCCTATATCGTATTTTTGTAAATGCACCGCCAAAACGCCTATCTGTTACATACAAA
>JAYRBW010121302.1:0-17022 GCA_036023295.1 Invenusta paracnida
CAGATATCTTCCAGAGTAAGGAGCTTATGTCTAACACTATCCTTGTCATCAGAATCAGAAGGGATAATATAATCAATGTATAACTTGTGATAAAGATTGGGAACCTACATATATTAAGTTCGTATATATGCTAAACTAATCATACTAACGTATACATATCCGTACACAACCGAATCTAAATAGCAATTGAAGTTTTGCATTTCAGCGGATAGTATACTCCTGGAACAGATACACTGATAACCAACAGTAACACATTTCTCTATGTCAGGACTCAACACAGCCATCAAACAAATAAAAAGCCAAATCAGTGGTAGGTTCAGATAAAATATCTCCGATGCTAATAAAATCACTAGGTACTCTAACCAGGAAAGAATTACTACTGAACTGCATCAACCTTTCATGGAAAAAAACAGGAATTTCCTCAAATCTGGCGAACAGCAGAGATAATCCCACTTCTCAAGGCAGGCAAACCAGCAAGCAATTAGATAGAATCCTACCATCCAATAAGTCTGACATCGTGTATAACAAAAACTATGAAAGAATGGTAGCCAACATATTGTCTTCCATGGTAGAAGAAAACAATCGGATTAATGAAGACCAAGTGGGGTTCCGAAAACTAAGGTCAACTGAAGACCAGACACTACGAATAACGCAGTCCATCAACGACGGATTTCAAAAGCAGACTCCTCCTTGCTCTTCTGGAAAAAGAAATCTTACTCAAATTCACATGTTGGTGTGCAGGATTTCTACGGGGAAAAACAGAACATGTCAAACTAAGTGGGTACAACAGCAGATCAGTAGTTATCAGACAAGGTGTTCCACAAGGAGCCGTGTTATTCCAACTTCTCGTTCTCTTCTATCTACAATCTACGATCTGAGCAGAAGTAGTATTCCAAGAGATATCATGGTCAGCATGTATACGGATGACCCTGCCATTTGGTATCAACATAATAACACACAAATTGCAGATAATATGGTTCAAGAAGAAGTCACCAGTATAGTAGAATGGAGCAATCAACGGAAACTCCAAATTAACGCCTCAAAATGTGAAAATGGATTCTAGTAAATAGTAAATCCAATCTGCAAGCTCTCAAAAACACAAACCAGGTAAACCAAAAGACATCCAATACCTCCGGAAAGCTCTAAACAACACCGACTGTGACATAATTTTTCAATGGATACCAGGTGACTGTGGCTTATCTGGCATAATAAAATGATTTACCTCGAAGCTAAGCTTGCAGCGTCACAAGAAGGATCTGCTGATAACACCATCACCTATATAATATGGCAAGAGCCAGGACCAATGACAAAATCAGAGACCCCCCGACCAAATCTAGTAGACTCCAAAAAACATACTCAAATCGAAAAGCGAAGATTGCGTCCAACAGAAAGACAGATGCGATGCTGGCCCAGTTCAGGAGCGGACACTTTTACATCCTAGCTGGTTACAGAAATATCATCACAAACAAGGACCCTATGTACATGTCCACACTGTAAAATAGAAACCGAAGGCCTTCAACACTTGCTCCAGACATGCCCAGCCAGATTCAAAGTCAGATTCGATTGCTTCGGTACTTTTACTCCACCTCTATCCGTACTAACCGATAATCCGAATGAGATGGAAGCATACCTCCGCAAGATCCAGCTTGTATGACGCGCCACATCAACAACAACTCCTCCACTTAGTAAGAGTAAGCTGTTAAAGCATTCAAATGTATTTTACATATATGGAAGTGGTTATGGTTAGGTAGGTCAGTCGAAATAGCATCAAATATCGAAACATAGTTCTATATCTTCAAGATAAATTTTTATATGCATAATCTCATATTAGATGTTGTAGTGAATTTAAAGTCGTTGATACTTAGAAACAAATTTAACGATTTTAGAGCCAAAACGTGGTAACGCTTGTGAAATGTTTTACCTTTGAGTAATGGATGTATATTTCTGAATTTATTTGTAAAGATTTATGGGTTTATTTTTATATATATATTACATTTTAAAATGTGCTCTTCATAATTTTTGGACAAAAATTCAATAAATGTAGAATTTGTATAGCGACATTTGATATAGCTACGAGATAACAAAACTTGGTTATAATATTGGTGAGTTCATTCAACAATTACAACATCTAGCAAAAAATTGTGATTTTAAATCTGTGTCTGCCAAAATACAGAGAAGAAGCGATACTCGAGGCGTTTATAACCGGTCTATCTTCTAATACGATACAACCTATGTCTCTTGTAAAATAAAACATAAATCGTTCAAGCCCTGTCTCAGGCACGATTACTGGAATTTTCTCAAAGAAATAGCGAATCATATACAACGTTGAAAATATTGATGGATTTCAAGTTTGGTATGTAAATTAATGTTAGTGTTATTCCGGTGTTAACTGAACTCTTGTGTGTTAGTTAACATTTTGTGTTAGTTTTGTTTGAAATGAAATAAATAAAATAAATTTGTGATCATTTATAGAAATATTCCAGCATTTATATGAAATGCCAGCTGTAGTACTAATTAAAATTAGAACTTTGGTATGTTAAAACTAATATTAAGTACATTTTTGGTGGAATGCGAAAACCATTCTATCTATTTTAGGAGCTCCTCAAGACTGAGAGCTCCTAACTTTTAGAAGAGTTTTGCAATGGTTGAAGGAGGTCTTGAGGAGCTCCTAACTTTGTTAGAATGGTTTTCGCATTCCACCCTTAGATTCAATGGTCTTAAATATCGAATTAGGTTTACAGCTTAACTTTATTTCATTTTAAAAAACTTTTTCCGTTGCTGCTAAACGTTTAGTTCGAACAATTTATATATTACTTGAATGTAGTAATGTTAACACCATCGATTTATGATTAATGGACAATCCTTTATAATATGATCAATAATCATTTTGACACTATTAAATTTTGAATAGAACTACTTTTGGAATATTTGAACCTCTGTGGTGGACACAAGTCCCGGACGTACGTTCATGATCATAAACATGTGATAAAATACACAAACCTCGCCATTCAAAAGTTGTATTAAACCGATTTCGACTCAAGGACTACTCTACTTAGGTTTCTTACCTATTAAGAAATTAAAGCAAGTTACTCTTTATGTTCATTTAACTTTAGATTAAAAAATTAAGTTCAATATGCCTATACTCTGGACCACTGAATAAGTTTCGGGGAATGTGTGTATTTAAAAAAATAATAATTGGTAATTTAAACGTTAAATTTTAGTTTAAAGTTCGCTTGAAGCAATTATTATTCATTGATTCAGCGGGCGTTTTCATTGTCCTTAGAATCATTTAAAAAGTTTATTACTTGTTAAAAATGTCCTTTTAACATAACCAACGAGAACGTGTATAAAGTCGATTGTTAAGCAGTGTACAATTTGAAATTTTCGCCGATTTACTCAAACCACGTTTTGCTTAACTCCTGTACCCACTGCATGACTTAAAACTTCATTTCCTAACCACGTATATAGAAGTTTAAGCCATGGCGCTTTTATTTCGTGACTTGAATTGCATGAGACCTAAAGCGTAATTTCTTGGCACCTAATGGCTCATTTCTTAAAATTAACTTCACAGTTGACTTTGCAATAGAGTTTTTTCTATGCACAATTTCATCCAGCGAAGTGTAAATTAATTTTAAAATTAGGACTATTATTAAACTTTGGTAAACCATTATATTCAAAAACCAAAGTCTATATTCTAAAGTCCCTAATCTATAAATAGACTGTAAAAAAGAGAACAATTAATAAAGGAAAGAAGGAAAGAATGAGCAAAGAAAGAAAAAGATGAAAAGAAAGCAGGACGGAATAAACAAAAGAAAACAGGATCACTCACGTGGTGTTCAAGATATTGAACTTTCGGATGGACATATAAACACCGGTAATCCGATCATCGATGGTAAGATGGCGGCCCTTCTTTCGCTTTATCTTGATCTTGCCAATCTTAATGTTTTTAGTACCCTTGTTCTCCTTTTTTCCCTCTGTTTTCGTGAAAGCCTCAGGAAGGTCGCTGGTCGTCTCTGGAAGCACCAGGTTCTCAAGGTCCGCGAAATCTTCGTCATCCTTGAAGGTGACGTTCACCTGATTTAGTTTACGATAAAGTGAAAGTAAAAAGTAAAAGGCCAGTTAGAATCAAACAGATTCCACTTAGTGCCAAAATATGGACACTTTATTTTAAAAAGAGTGCAATGTATGTGAGTATATGTATCCCAATTTTTAAACACATGCTAAATTTATATTTATACTGATTTTCTAACCAATAAAATGTATGACACTCTAGCATGTCATGAGACGTTAGATGTGTTTTATAATTAGAAATATTTCTGAATGAACCAATAACAGTATTTTATGTTTTAACACAACATTGTCTGAATCAATAAAGTAAAGAATTTTTTCATGAATTTAGCACATCAATGGATAGAAAGGACGCAACATGACTTGCGCAAAACAATAGCTATGATTTATAATGCTTTTAAATTTATGAAAGTAGCAATCATGTGAATTATAATTTATTAGTTATTGATACCTCTTATATAAATACAACTGCACTCATAGTATATATACATATTACAAAGCGACGGTAAACCTACCATAGGCAAAGAATCATTAGACGGAGTGAAAGAGAGCTAAAAAACATGCGTAGGCGAGCTGGCCTTTACAGCTAAATAATCTCTCTCACCTGAGAAGTCGAATCAATCGATAGCTGGTACCTTTGTATTAATTAGAGCAGTAACAATATAGCAAACTAGTGCATTATTATTGCTGGTTCAAATTTCATTAACTTCGTTTCGGTAGTATATTAAGTCTACAAAAATACTTTTTTTAATTCATGTCTTTTTATGTCTTCTAATTGTCATAAAAAAAGTGCCGTCCGCTCGCAGTGTGTTGTTCATATGGTTGCACTGATACTCGTGGAAGGGAAACAAATGTGAGTTACCACTGTTTTCCATCTAATTTAGAGCTAAAAAACAATGGATTTCCGCCCTTCGTCGTGTCGATTTAAATCCGATTAAAAATGCTATACTGTGTTCAGATAATTTTTGTTTAGATTCCTTCTTCACATCTTCCTCTGCTCAGGAGACGTCTACATGGGGGTGCAGTACCGACCATTTTTCCGGCATTTCCGGAAAATGTCTGGTTATATCAGTGCATATTAAAATTAACATATACTATTAAATACGCTATATATAACATATACCTAGCAATCAGCACCAGCTATCGGTTATTTAGAGGCTAACTGGCGGAGACAATTTTCTCATTGGCAAACAGTCACACTAAATTTTCGTCTCACTCCGTCTAATGATTCTTTGTCTATGAAATCTACCCATCCAAATACAGGTGAGTTATAATGGGTGCGTCCCACTATTTGTAATTTGTACGCTTTAAAAATTAAAGAAAATAACGTTTTGTAATTATTTCCTTGTACATATTAACTATCTATATATACGTCAAAGATATTGAACAATCTAATGCCATCACTATATTTGTAACCATTGAAATTAAAACTCCGCTAATGGTTCGTCTTGAAACTAAACGTTAAAAGATAAGTCGAAAGGACGTTTAGTTCTAAATTTGTAGTTTAGGTTTCAGCAGTTTAATTGGGTGCCTTTAAGGCTTTTAACTTTTGTTTAAATTATTTAGATGGTTACAATTGTTTATTTGAATGCCACAAAATTAAAAAAATAAAATTTCTGTAATTTAATTTGTCAAAATTGTTATTCTTCAATTCCACATATCAACTAAGCAATATTAGTCAATTAAATTACTCAACTAAAATGAATATTTACTAAAACCAAATCTATAATACGGTTAAAAAAACTAACTAAATGCAATATCGACTTGATTTTTTACGTTTAGTTGCAAATTAAATGCGGCTTATGTATTATAAGTAGATTTGTATATATATATATATGTATATTAGATAAGTAGAAAAATATCATCATATCGATATGAATACATTCCACAATTTTTTAATAGTTACTAAAAATATTATATTTCATTATAAAATAGATATTATATAGATATATTAGATATTAGATGGGTATTATATGTATTATTAATTATTGAATATTGAATATTGAATATAAGGTATTCACTTGCACATTAAATATCAAGTTTATTGAAATACATTCATCGTGCAAGAGTCGGTATTAACTGTTGCTTCTCATAGGCGAAGGAATGGGTCTCGAGTATCTTTGCAAGTAGGTTTTGGTGAATAACGATATTTACAATTCGTTTGTTTGGGTATAACAGTCATCGAATCTCATTGATTTAAGATATAAATAATATATACTATATCTTTGTATAATATTGTGCAACTGAAATTGCAATTTACACTATATAAATAATAATACACAATAATAACATTATGAAATATGTAGTATTTTTTTGTTGCAAAATTATTAAGAAATAAAAGTACTAAAATAATCTGTAAGCGCCAAGTCCCCCCAGATCAAAAGTCGCTCCTACGCTTATGCTTCTTATTTCATGCTATTGTTATAATTATAATATCTACATATATTTTAAATTTTATATCATTTGTATATTAACACTACAACAGTTGCAAATTCGTTATACCTCGAACAGCGAAACTTGTCAATTGACGGTTTCCAACAATTTGTTTCCTAATAATAATAATTATAATAATAAAACTATGTTTTACTCTCTAAATTATTAGAAGGTGAAATGTTTACGAGAGGGATAGAAACAAAATTCGTTCAAAACTAGTTATTGCTGTTTTAAAATCTAAAATCGTCAATTGACGGGTTTCGTTGTTCTAGTGTGAATTCTAACCAGCACTAGACTACAATTTTGAGTACTTATTATAAATAAAGTTTATTTATTTATTTATTTACTCTTCAAAAAAAATAATAAGAAGAACATTAAAATTCATTTAAAAATTGAAATATATTAAATAAAGCTTTCATTGATATGATGGTTGAGACACATTTTTAGTAATATTGAAATATATAGGTAGATAAAAAAATGTTTACGGAGGAGATGATTATTTTTTAAATTGTATACATTATAGAAATCATAAAAGTTTATTCTTGCCAATTGTTTTGTTAAATTAAAACACTTTGGACCATATTTTCAATGGAATATGCTAAAATGAGCCCCCCCCCGGGACATGGATGCATAAAAGGTCCGTTTCTTGGCCAACGTGATAAAATATATATTACTAATTTGCAGGAACGTAATGAATATGATTTTATTAAAGTAAATGATATTGGCCCTCTATAGCAAGCTGACTACATTGCTGCATCATTACTTTTAAAGACATATTTTAAACAGGTAGAACTTGTGGAACTAAATTTATTTCACAAAAACGTGCTAAAATATAATACTGCATTTAACAATGGAGGATAATATTATTTAGTGCCAATAATTTATTTCAATACATAAAACTCTTTTCAGAATCAGAACAATATTGGTACTCTTATACCTGTTTTATACTTGTTCATATACTTGCAGCATAAATCTTCTGTCGAACATTTTTGACTATAGAGTAAACTTGGTTTTATAAATTTAGGGAATCTGTATTCATTGAATGCGACGCTATGCATCTGAGCCCATATTAAGTCAAAACCAAGAATACAGTCCACATCCTTTTCAGTTTTGATAATAAAAACATGAATAAACATCAATGATCGATAATAATAGTATTAATAATAAATAAATGTGTGTAGGTATTGATGATTACAGAACTTCATAATGTAATATAGTTGCGATTGATAATATAAAATTGCGATAGTTTTTTTAATTTTATCCAAATCGTCAATTGACGGGTTCTAGATATAATAACAATAATTCATTTTCCTGACAAGAATATCATCAATTTTTTGGATTATTTGATTCATTATAAAGTGATTAAAAATCACGAGAGCGATAGAAAAATCGATAAAAAAAGTTATTGCTGTTTCAAATTGAAAATCATCAATCGACGGTTTTCACTGTGGTCGTGTTAAAAATGGTAATATTTGTGTCCAATGAAAAGGGAATCATATTAATTTATAGAAATGATGGAGTAGTTTCTCTGATAGATGAGATTCAAAACTCATACGCAAGCTCGTACGCAAGGGGAGGGGGTGTACGTACATCCCCCCCAGCCCCAAACTTCTAAAAGGTTCACATTTTATATTGTTAAATTTGTTTGTGTTTTATTTCGGTTACAAATGATGTAGGTATGTATTTTACATAATATGTTCCGTCCTACAAAGCTATGGGGAGACATGGTGGAAACCGCTTATAGATCCGATTATTGTCTACGTCTATATGTCTATTGTCTATGAGTAGATATAATTTATTAGTCTAGACATTTCGAGAGAATAATAATCGATCTATTCAAGAAGAAGCACGGAAGCACATTTTGTGGGAGTCAAATCGTAATACTTCCATTTCTGAACAACATGATGCTGTTGATAGTACCAGCATCAGCTTGCCAGCTAAAATGTCTTGTACAAAAATGTGATTCTGAACCTCGCACTTTCATCAACGATATTGGGAAAATCGTGAGTGTCACAATGAGGGCACTCAAGATGATCAAAATTTCTTTCTCTTGAACAACCACTTCAAATCACCAATAGAGTATATATTTCCGTAGCAATTCCTTTACAAATGTCAGCATCAATTCAAGGCGAGATACTCGACAGATTGCAAATGGTTGGTGTACACTGTCCTCCACTGAATGGTGCACTGTATCCATTGTTCTATAATAATTTCTATCAGCAGAACTAAATTTGGGAATATTCGTAAACAAACCATTTACAGCGTTCCACAAGATTGACGAAAGGCAAAACAGTATGAAAGGAAGAAAATCCACCGAGATTAAATAAACGCGCGTTGGGTCAACGGCGTTTTTGACTCAATTAAGAAACTAAATGAAAATATCGATACTCATATATATATATATATAGTTTTGATGAACAAAAAAAGAAGAACATCGAAAGGAATTGGCATATTGTAAAAACAATAGGCAAAGCAATTCTTTTCTGTGACAGACAGTGTATTGCTCTGAGAGGTGATCAAGAAACATTGTCAGCATATGAGAATTCAACAAAGGGCAAATCAGGGAACTTTTTGGCAGCACTTCAAAGGATTTCAAAATACGATGAAGGCTTATACCAGCATCTTTCTGACATTGGTTTCAATTCAGTAATCGGAATGCCAAATACACCTCTCTGTGAATTCAAAACGATCATTTTAATAATTATTGTACACGATATCATCTGCAGTGGTTTGGTTGAAGAAATATAACTGCCAGTGTTCTCGCAGACGAGGTGACTAGCCATAATTCTGAAGAACTTGCAGTTTCCATTCGATTCGTTGATCAAATCAATGAAATTCGGAAAGAATTTTATTTTTCATACATATTGCAAGAATCCCTGGAGAATTCATCGCCAGCAGCATGATTCAATTTCTGCAATAGATCAATCTCGATATAAAAAATATTCGTGGCCAGGGATACGATTGAGCTGCGAATATGTCCAATGATAATGTGGGTGTTCAGATAAAGATAAAGAACGAGCCCCCGAAAGCGGACATTACCCATTAATGTTCCCTGCCAAATACAAGAAATGCCATTGCCAAACTGAAGAGGTGTTTTCTGTTTTTCCTTAGCAGTCAAAAGCGCAAAGGTATTTTGCAAACAATTATCATGAAGGCATTGCTAGACATTTCAAGACTCAAGAAAGATCTCATCGATTTGTGCAGAACAAGGTGGTCTTCACGGCATGACTCATACAGACACCACTTTTATCAAGAATACAGCTACGTAATTACCGCTCTGGAATATGTTTCGTATCGTGCGAACAAAGTTTCATATGGAGAGAATTCCACCAAAGTTGCATATGGAGAGAATTTCACCAAAGTTGCATATGGAGAGAATTTCACCAAAGTTGCATATGGAGAGAATTTCACCAAAGTTGCATGGGATACAACATCCAGAGACGATGCCAATTCACTGCTGACACGTCTTACGTCTTTTGGCTTCATCATATGTTTCTTGGCCGTGGCCGTGTACTAATTCTTGTCACATTTGGAAGGAATAACTGTGAGATTGCAATGCAACACCTTGAATATCATCATGGCATACCAAAAAATTTCTAAGGTTAAATCTGTATAACAAGACATCTCAAGGAACATGAACTAAGAATTTTCGCGAATTACACCCAAGCCGAATGAACGGCACATTCTGTCAACACCAAACCAAAAGTGCCGAGGACTGTTGGACGTCAAACAATGCGCAACGGTGCTCCGGCTGTTACCTCTCTAAGAATATAACTGGCGAAACCTCGGCATTTCCTTTATTGACCACATAAACTCAGAGTCAGAGTTAAAAAAATAATCCAAAAGAACGTCCTTCAACCACAATGCAAGCATTGAAAAAATGCGACGAAGAACTTTTCTAAAACATTTTAACTCATCTAAAAATGTATTGTACAATCCCAGCGGCTATTGGCGAGTACGAACGTAGTAGCAGTGCCTTGTGCAGCTTTTAAATATTCGAGAGCAAGTATGAAGCAAGAAAGACTCTCTGCGCTTGCACTAATGCATATTCATTATGGCAAGGTCATCAACGAAGAGAAAATTGTTGATATTTTTTTAGAAAATATCCTTGACATCTACAATTGCGATATGTTGATATGTTATGATTGAGAATATTTGACTTCCCACAAATCAAAAATTAATTACTTATTTGAACTCACAAACTAGTTAGTGTGTTTTATTGTATACAAAGTGTTGCGCAATGTTGCATAAGTAGATATGCAAAATACTTTTCAAATTGATTTGGGTTCGTATTATACCTAGATAAGTCTAGTTGTACCTAATGGAGTTTGTATTTGTAGGGACAACCTATACATATTATTTCTGAAACAATATAATTTGGGCTGTAAAAATGATCCACTTCTTTTTAAAATATCGCACCCCCTCCCCGAAAAATCCTGCGCACGGGCCTGATATGGTTTATATAAACACGTATTCGAGAATGGCAATAATTATAAGAAGGTAGCCCTTACTGCAGCAATGTAAGTGGCCCCAACGTTGCTTCCTGTAGCAGCACTGTAATTCCGAACCAGGCCGGTGATCTCGATAGAGTCGTAGGCGAAGAGAACTACCGGTTCCTCGGACGCTCCCTCACAAGTCACATAGTCCTCAATGGTCTTATTGAAGACGCGGAAGTGTGAGACACCGAACACGCCCAACGTCACCCGCTTCTTGTCGTTGTTCCTGCCTTTCTTCTTTAGTGCTGAGGCGATATCGGAGATCTTGGGGAGATGACAAATGTCGTCGAGTTCTGCATGTGTAAAGGGAAAGATAATTTATCCGACCAATAAAGCAATGACGTACACTTTTTTATCAATAATCTATTTCAAATAACAAATATAGCTTTTTTAATTTAAACATGAGAAAAATAGCGCACAAGAATTTACTCAACGATTTGACTATATCGCTTTTAAGATTCTTAATCAGCCAGAAATGTTGAGGAGAAATCTTATGTTACATAGGTCTTTATAGTACGGGGGCTACTTCTGAAAATTATCAAAATTTGAGTACAAAAGGTTTGTTATGCTCAATGAATTGCTATTAACCTATGATTGAAAAATATGTAATTATTTGCACAATCAGAAAGAATCTGCATTGCATATAACATATTTGAAGTGATATGTTATGTTCGGTCTTTATAGAATACTACGCTCTAGAAATACACGCATCTACGGAATAAAGCTTGTCAATCAACCAGATGCAGTTATTTACAATTGAATTACATATTATAAAGAAGCCACGAATACCTAGAACATATGCTTTATTGAACATTTAACAGAGTTACAAAATAGTCTTTCAGTGTTAAGTGTGGGAGTAGTGTGCAATACGAACAAAAATACCAGATAGGAGAGGATCAAGAAATCATGAATACGCAATATATTTACAATATTAGCACTGCATAATTAGAAATATGAAACACATATAGCAAACTATTATCACATAATATCAAGCTGCAATATTGTGTTCAAATAATGTTTTTTTAGTGTATCAACATTGTTCAAGAATCAAATATATAGCATTCCCCAATCCAAAAAAAGGGAGGCAATATTTTAGGTTTCAGATAAGCAAACCTATTAAAACTAATAATCATTATTATTCGAACTGTTTCTATTAGACTGCTGGGTTAGACGAGTAGAATTAGTAGTTCTTCAGAATGGTTTGTTGGTAATTCTGCGGCTGCTTGTGGAAGCACCTCACCAACTGCTCTTTTAGCCATCGGGATAACGAATGAGGATTTGCTAAAGTAGTTTGACCTCTTATATTTTGCATTTGCTGGTAATTCCACGAATATATTCGATTAAAAGCAAGTTCTTTATATTAACGAAATTTAAAAATTTCTTAACATCACAATGTGACAAAAATTCATGTAGATGTTTTTATTCAGCTTTTGGGTCAGCAATAATGACGGATAACACAAAGAAAGCGTATTTGCTGACCCATTATTTGCCCTGACATGTACACCATGGACGTAGCCAGGATTTTATACGGAGGGGTTCGGATTTGAAATTACTGGATCTCGATTGCTTATACTAAGTCAGTAAAATGTTAAATGTTAAAATTCAATGTATAACGTATAAAAATGTTATAATGTTAAATTTAATGTTAAAATTCAATGTTAAAATATTAATTAAAAAATGTGTAAAGTAAAAGTATAAGCCAGTAGTAAATTAGCCATCCAATGAGGTATGGATACACATCACCCTTATATTGATTCCACGTATTATTGCCATCTCAAATTGAAACAGTGCACCGTATGGATTACTATGAACAGTAGAATATTGATTTTAGGCACACACTTTGACTGAAGGGAAGACGGAGAAAGTTAGTTAACGCACCATAATATGTTTATTTAAGTGTCTAGATAATCGTACATAATACTTGGAACAAATTATACGTGTTTTTGTGAATAAACTGAAGTTTAGGTAAGCTAATTCTGTTTGCATTATATATCTTTCTTGTACCAGACGTTTTAAAACTTGATATGTCAAACATTTATAATACAATTTTTTTATTTAATATAAAGGTACATATTCTGTAGGGTACAATAACACTAATTCATCATTTGTGATAGTGAAATTGGTATCCATTAGATAGGATTATAAGTCTTTTTATAACTTTCTTCTACCAGACGCCCTACCAGACGCATTTTCATTCATATATTTGGGACAAAAACTCTTAGTTTCACATTTATATACAAAGTGTTATCGCTATTTAGATGCATGAACCACATTACTTCGGTAATAGTGTATCCACATAATTAAATTTTAACGAATATGTTAGTAAATCACATATATTTTCCCTACCAGACGCCTCTAAAAATGACAATGTGCTTCTAATTTCCATAATTTCACTGAATAACAGTGAATTTCACTCGTTAAAAGTGAATTTCTCTCAAAAAGAGTGAATTTCTCTAGTGAAAAGAGAATTTCTCTTTAAAATAGTGAATTTCACTGAATAACAGTGAATTTCACTCAGGTATACTGAATTTCTCGTGTAAAAAGTGAATTTCTCTCAAGAATAGTGAATTTCTCTCAATAATAATGAATTTCTCTTTAAAATAGTGAATTTCAATCTTCAAAAATGATTTTCACTCCTGGAAAGTGAATTTAACTAACAAATAGTGAATTTCTCTCAATAATGGTGAATTTATTCTTAAGAATAATTTTTTGTTTAAAATAGATTTTCCGGCAAATATAATTTTGTCTTTAAAAATGTAATAAATTTGTTTAATTAAAGAATGAAATCACCGCGCTCTATAAAATTTGGTATTGTAAGATGTTATCAGTTATCAGTGTGTTATCTCGGATAGGGTTTCGGTTACAATAAATATTAATTATTTAAAACCTAGGTATCCCGCCGAATTTTATATTAAATCAACATAACCGAATTTACCCTATTGCAGGCCTGGCCGAGTCAAGAACAACCGATTTACATAATAATGAAATATCAACCAAATTATATTTAATGACAAAGTGAATAGGTAATTGTATAAGACATATGTCAAAGAAATGAAAGTTATATGTTATATAAAAAGATTATAACGTTAGTGAGAAGTAGTTTACAGAATGTCAAATTCAAAATAATGTTGTTATGATTATGTGTGGGTATAGCGTGTTTATGAGAATGCCTTATTATTATTTAATGTTAATTCCTTACGTATAATGACCACTTAATTCGGTTAAGTCCTGGATCGAAGAACCAATTGGTTGCAGAGGTCCGCGCGTGTCCACAGCGTTTGGCCGCCTCTCGAGAAGTTCCAATTGTCCTTTAGTACTTCGCGGGCCGCCGGGGGAGGTCGATTAAGTTGGATACATGTCTGCTGTGGTACCGTTCCCTCGGCAAGGATCCAAATGTTTCACGGCCGGTATTAGTATTATAAAGTATTTAAAAACAGAGCACAGAGAATGTCATATCAAAACAGTAAGTAAGTATCATGTTGAACAACTGCTCCCAGACTGGTGGAGTCTGCAGAGGGCGAATGTCAAGTGTCTGAAGTAGAGCGAGACTATCAGGTGGAGTCAGGTCGGGACGGGAAGAGTACTGGTACGAGGAGAAGGACATGGATCGAGACGAGGAGAAGGACGCGAACAGGGTCGTTTTTATATCGTAAATTGTTCCTTTTATATGTTTAACTAATTGGCAAGGAGCAATATGGTGTGACTTTTATTGGACTATGATACGTACAAATAAGGAAAAGTCTAATAGAGCACAAAAACTACGTACAGCATGACATTTGTTTAAGTACAGTGCACTCTAAGAGTACAAGATTCAAAACATTAATTGGCGGCACAATCTCACACAGCTGATCTCACCCACGTTGTTGCGCCACTGTAAATAAAACCTGTCTTTTAATTATTAGAATATCTTCCTTCCAAAGGTAAGTCAAAGTAAAATATATTGTCTTGTGAGCATATATATATAATAAATATATATTTCAGATATATAATCAAACAACGTTAGGTGTTTACAAGAATTCGTCAGCACGCTATAATCTTTCAGATCGGTTGTCCGTCAGATAATAAGCATAACAGCTGGTAGTGACAATTTACGTGTCGTTCGGCGGCCTTTATATATGATTACAGACAAAGCATACTGACTAATTGTAGCCGGAAATGATACTGTAATTAACTTTATTACAATTTTAGTATAAACAACATTCACACTATAAATGGCATATATATATAGAAACATATAAGATACATGTATAGGCATTAAAAACCCTATTGGTATACAGAAAACATTTAGCTAATAAATGACTATAATTAGACTACAAACCTCCCTTACTTAGTTAAATCGTTACTCATAATATGTTGACTAGTAACATAATATGAGCAATAAATCTTAATACCCTTCCACTTTAATATAACAATGCAAAATGTGTCCAAACATTAGTCTAGGTATAATATGGTCCCCAACTTTGTATGTTTAATTTGTCATGTGACAAGTCAGCTCTGGTCACAGAGCACAGAAATAAGTACTTCCCGGAGGTTC
Organism: Invenusta paracnida; assembly: GCA_036023295.1. NCBI lineage: Eukaryota > Metazoa > Platyhelminthes > Proseriata > Coelogynoporidae > Invenusta > Invenusta paracnida. The sequence goes on from JAYRBW010121302.1 coordinate 15,532, forward strand.
CATCATACTCATTTTATGAGTGTCACATAATATTAATAATATTATGACTATGTTATAACTCATAAAATGCCTTTACATTATAAACAACAATCTAAATATAGTTTCCCCCTAATCTAATAATGCATGTCAGGCATCTGGAGACACTGTATGTAGATATACATATATGGGCATATATGACTATAGGATGAGTCTGTCCGAATTATCTGTGTGTCCAAAACTTGCATACATTAGTGTAGATTACCTAATATACAAAGGGGAAGAACATTGGAACTGTATCCTGACAACTACTGCTGTTAGTAGATATTAAAAGACAAGGATTATACTTAATATACTGTATTACAATAGATGAGCAAAACACAATACCTCACCTTATACAAAACAAAATACCTAGTAATAAGCATGCAATAGTTTAAATGGGTCCCAACAATTATATTGTACTAAAATTTAAACACACCAAAATTGTTCCATCATTACAGTTTGTTAATTTTTTTGGTAATTACTCCATGGTGGGGTAATTACGAATATATTATATAAACTAATTTTCTGTTATTATCAGGCAGATATAAATATTAAAGATTATTCTATGTTGTAGAGAATTGTCTGACTGTATAAAAATGAACAAATTTTGTGTCAGGGAACTGTATAAACATAAAAAAAACATATTTTTTATATGTTTTATCCGGTAATTACAAATTTATATTAAAAACTACATTTCTGTTACTATCATGAAGATACTATGATTTAAAATTATTTTGTCTTGTATGAGAATTGTTTAAATGTATAAATATTAAGGAAGTTTGTTTTTAAAATTATTGTAAACATAAAAAAAAAGTTTTGTAAATAAAACGGGTCTTTTATTTATTAGAATATCTCCCTTCCAAAGGTAAGTCAAAGTGAAAGATGTTGTCTTAAGTGGGTATATATAGTAGATATATATTTCAGTCAGAACAGTATAACAACCAATACCAATTTTTAACAGGGATTCCTCAGCAATTCAAATCAGAGACCAGTTGTCTTAGATTCGTAGCACAAATGCTTTGCTGGTGTATTGGTGAACTGTGGACACTAGACTGTTGTTGTGTGGCCTTTATATAGGATGCTACACACAGGATATCTGCCTATTTTTAGACTATAATTTACCTTATTACAATTATTGTATCAACAACATTTACATACTATTAATAGCATATAGATAACATATAATTACATTGGCCATTTAAGTATAAATTACAATCAGCACATGTATAGATTACATATAATTACTTTGGCCATTATACAGTATGAATTACAATCCTTGCATTTATAGATTACATATAATTACTTTGCCCATTATACAGTATGAATTACAATCAGTGCATGTATAGTTTACATATAATTTACATGTTACATTTATATCTCCTGGCTATACAGAAATACATCTAACAAATAGCTGATTGATCTATGGATGTCTGTAGCATTATTACTTAGATCAATCACTCATACTATTTGTTA